>JBANCZ010003386.1:0-12763 GCA_037040025.1 Sphaerogastrella javana | reverse complement strand
TACGGCTTAGTGCTCCTTGTGTGCGTCCCGCTTTGTCGGAAGCGTACTCCAGGTGGGGCCGAAAGCTTAGTCTGTTAAGCTTAGTCTGTGTGTGTGTGTGTGTGTGTGTGTGTGTGTGTGTGCAGCAAACAGCGACAGCTACAGCGACAGAGGCAGCTACATCATACGATAAGTATCACATAGATACAAATTGCGCATGCGTTCTCAGATACTCAGCTACACTTCAACTCAACCCAAAAACCAACCAAAAAAAAAAAAAAAAAAAGAGAGAGAGAGAAAAAACATCAGTAAAAACCTGAGGCAGAGCTCCAGTTCTTCTCTATGTTCTACCCCATGCCACACATTAGCACAAGCACACCCTAACCCAAACCTCTCCACGTATTCTCCCTATAGCAGTTGCCTCAATTCTACTCAAAGCTATATTGTCGATTGTGCAATTTGGCCTGGGCGCATTTTCTAATTGCAGTCATAAAACACTTTTTTCGTTCGCTGGCAAACTAAATAAACAGCGCCAGTTTAGTCAACATATACACACACCACACTCATACACTCACACTCATACACCTGGCTCACAATGGGCGTAGTCACGCCCAGCTTTTATGGCAAGGGGCCTCGTTATGTGGGCAGCTATGGAGCACCGTTCCACTTCATATATAAATTTTCAAGTGTTGTAACTAATGAAAATTGACGACAATCACAAAAACAAGAACAACTAACAACAGTTAACAACAACAACTAACAACAACAACTAACAACAATCAACAGCAACCATCAACAATCAACAATCAACAACAAGTGTGTGCGTATGTCGCACAACAAACACACACGTGCTCGAGGATCTTTTCGGATGTTGAAACTTATTGCAAAATCCCAAACCAAAACGCCTAAACCAGGTCGAAAATATAAAACTTTCATTTCAAAACAAGTGGGTTAAGCTTGGAAATAATATCACTTGATTCGATTCAATAAAAATGAAAATCTATCATTGAGCCAAATAAACCTATAGAAAAGTTTTGAATTGACTAGAATACTTTATATACAAGTCGAAAAATATAAATATTAACCAATGTTATTGAAGCGAATGTTGTAATGTTTCCTAGCGACCTATTAAATATTTTAAAAATAATTTACTCAAATTAGACCTCATGCAGTAAAGCATATCATATAATATATGTTGTAATGTATATATTATATTATTAATATATATTACAAGTTCAACTGAAATGGATAGAACAAACCCTATGCCAAATAATTTATGCATATGCCATAATACACATTTCTGGAAATATTTATTGCGTAGTCATAAATGTTTGACTTTAAACACTTCACTAGAAATTAAGTCTATACGTGTTATAAATAATTAATAAATTAATTCAAAGTCTGTATATTTAAAAGCTTTATATAGAATTAGAGTCAGTCTTTAAGTTGTTTGTTAATCCTAAAAAATAGGTTATTTCACTATATGTAATTAAGCATTCTTTTGGATTTTACTTTTATAGTTATAAGGACTTTACTTATATTAAATTTGTGTATTTTTTTATAACTTATCTTTACACAATTGCATAATTCTTCATTCTAATTATATTCCCATTATGTAGTTAAAGATTTCATAACTAATTTACAAATAATTGCCACAAAGATGAGCAAATGAAGATTAGTTAAGCCCGAGATATAAAATAATTTTCCAGTTCCGAGTGGCTTATAGTCCAGACTGTGTATCTTTAAGGTTGCCAAAATAAATATGAGTACATATACGTACTTACAGTGTGGCGTGTGTGTATATGCGCACTTTCGTACTATATGTTTACCGTAAGCAGCACGTCTGAGACATCATAAATTCTTTATAGTTACAGCCATAAAGCAAACAGATATACGACAGTCATTAACATACAAAAACAAAATAGAAACCTAGCAAAAGGCAACAGACAGGAGGAAGAAACGAAGAAGCGAGGAGAAGATATATACATAAATCAAAGAGCATGAAAAATAACCTGGCCAGATTTTACCGGCATTTTCCGTTGACTTTTCTTTAGCGTATGAGAGATTCTATTTAGTATATCTAAGTACTGATTAATTTAATTGTTTCAAGTTGTTCAACACATAAATCATGAACATACGAATGCCTGTACGGGTATGGGTTCGCAAATCTTAAAAGCATAGCATGGCTATAACAAAAGTATCTAATAGTTTGCCTGTTTTAAGTAGCCACAACTCGAGTCGCATTTGAGATATGCGAATGGAACATGTCACGAAATATCATCGAAGTGATTAATAACAAAATGCAATATACAACCCTGGAAACAACAACAAGGTAACAGGCTGACAGCTGAAACTCAGTTAAGCAGGTAACTCTGTCATCCATACACTTCCCCTTCGGTGTTCTCACTCTCGCCGTCTCTCGTCGTCCCTCTTTGTCTCTTTGTTTCCGTCAAGCAACCCTTTGACAGCTCTGACGTTTTTACAAATGGCGCAACATGAATTTAACATTACGTTGAACAGACCCAGTGACAGGGTTGCCAGCTTTTGTAAATCAACTTCAGACAGGTAGGTCTATATACAACAACTTCCCTATGAAAGCCTATCTAAAAACAGACCACTGTACTAAAAACCTACTATATTTTTTCTTAAATATTTTGATAAACTACCAAGTCAAAAAATTGTTTATCTGACAACCCTGTTCGTACAGTGCACAACCAAACAAGGTGGCGCTCTGATTCAGTGGCCAGAAGCAAGCTCTGTCAACTGTCTGCTGTCCACTGTCCGGCTGTTTTATACATATATATTGTTAGGTAAGTCAGCTCAATAATACCCCAACAAAAAATAAGAAATAATAGATTTGATGGTACAAGCCGACGGGGCTTAAATATATTTAAAAGTACAGAAATTTATGGACATAAGACGCAAGACTTAGTGGCGGCAGAAACCTAAGGAATTTATAGCTCCGAACTCCCAATGGGGATTACCGTGGCAACAGCCATATAAGTAACTGGACTATATAGTATAGTACGTTTATATCATTCCTGGAATCATAGACTACTCCCGCTGATACCCTTCAACTTGTTCTTGTGCAAGTCTCAAGTACCTAACGCTCGAATCGAACTCAGAAATGAAAACGAAAATTGAACATAATTTTTGTTATCAAGCACTTCTGGTGCGGGCCTGACAGTATCTATATCTATATCAAACCGATCAGTTTCAAGTTCTCCGTTATTGCGGTGACTTTACGAAAATTAATTTATAAATTCTCTATACCATAAACAATAACAAATGCTACAATTTAGTTTTTTTCTCTGTTTTTTTTTTTTCTTTTGTTGACTTGTTTTCATTTTTTATTTTTGTACAAGTTTTTTTTACGTTTTGTTTTGACGGTCGCCTGTGACGCTGATAAAAAACGTTGAGAAAATTAAACGCCAAACGCCAGCAGGGCGTGCCATCTATTATATTACTGCCTTTTTAATTACCACCGCCAGTAAAATGGGCACAACAAATGCTTCTTCTTCTGTTCTCTTCTTACCCAGTTTTCATTAAGTCCAATTTCAACCACCAATAATAACAATATTAAATGGAATGGCGTGGTTCAATCAAATTAAAATGGAAAAACTCCAACTCGAATGGCGTCTCGCATAGGGTTCCTGCTGTTGCTGCTTCTTGCTTTGGTGAAAGCAAATTGAGTTCAACTTATTTCTATTAACCTGCTGTGCACCCTCCACTCATAAATCATCCATAGCACGCAATGAAATTCCCCTAACAAAAACAACAAAAAAATAACAAAAACAACAATAAATACAGCTACAGTAAAACACAGAACAGCTCCAATGAGCTACTGTTCGAATACATGATACCACCCCCTCTGGTTTACCCACCCGTTTCTAATACAGGGTTGATACATTATTAATGAAAAAGGTATATATGTACATTATGAATGTATGAATATATACACCAGTACGCTCTTTTTTATGATTCTAAATGTGTTGTTATTGGGTGATGTGAATACTGGTCAGGTATACATTTTTATAGAAAATATAAATCTAATATAGGAATTTATTATTATATTATTTAATATCAATTATTAAAAAAACAACGGATTTCACTGTGGTCATTCGATAAGCCGAAAATGTATATCTGGACAAAATTTTTTTCATAACATGTTCTAGAAATAATTAGTATCATTATGGTCAAAAGCATATGTTATATTCTTCTATAAAGTGTACATGTTTACATACATTTTAAAAACTATTCCAATATTCAATATTTTACGTTAAGTGTGTTTTATAATAGATTTTTAAATTTGCGCATTACTTCAATAAATTAATAAGTATAGAATAATGCCCATAATACATAAAAAAGCAGATATATTGAATTTATTAAGTTATAAATATAATGTTCATTAAACGAACTCACTATAATTTAATATGTTTTATAAAGTTATCATCAAACAATAAATTTTTTAATTTATCATCACACAGTCATAAAACATCATTTAACTTTAATTGAGTCTATTTTTCTACCTTAACTAATTGAGTCATATAATTTGTATTGGTTAAATTTAAAAATAATGGTTTTAAAGAATATTTACACCGATGTGTAGTATATGTCATTAGAATAGAAGTAAAGTTTGTTTACAGTATTAAGATAGCAGCTTTCATCATTAGTCCCCAAATATGACTTTCGTCATTATAACTACAGTTAACTTTAACAATAGTATTAATATATACAGAGTATGAACGAAAATTTACAATTATTGTATTTAATAGTAACTTAGTTATATACACCTACAAATTTACTTAGTGTCATGAGAAATCATATTCGTATTACTCATACGCAATGTAAACCATTTTGTTTGCTGCTTAAATGTGTGTAGAGCTGACTATAAAAAACCCCATGTAATAGATCATTTTCAGCGAAACACTTTAGCTCATTCAGAATACGTAGAGCTGAAACTACACATAGTAAATCTGCAATCTCTAGTTTTATATATAGTTATTAAACATGAACCCACAAATATTTATGCAATGACAACAGCAATCCAGGGCAAAAAATAAGTTCTCTTGTCTTTGGCTGTGTTTTATTTGTTTTATTTGAACTGAGCTTCGCTTGGTAACGCGCATATTATATATCCATACCACTCACCTTTGTTTACCAATACGACCAGACCCGATATGACTCATTATAATAACATCGAATCCATAATAATCCATTGTTGTTGGTGGAGCTGGAGCAGTGGCTGTTCGCATATCGAAGAGCAGGTAGAAAAAATGACGACGCCATTAATAATATTAATAATATTTATAATGGCTACTGGCGCTGAAAAGAGAGACCCGAAGCTCCGTCCCGGTAGTAAATCAATTTGAAAGACACTCAAAAATGCCAAAATGTTTTATTAATTAGCAAACTCTGTTGGTTATTTTTTCACGGTGGATTTTATAGAACGTTGTTTTCACTTTCACGATTAAAAGAAAGTTAAAAGAATTCCGTTATGCTTAGACACACTTTTCCCGTGTTTGGTTGGTCGACTGATTGTTCCTATCAACAGAATGATTTTTCCTATCGTCAGGCAATATATATACTTATATGTATATAAACATATCGAATATCTGAGAATAGATAGTGGCCTTAGATAAGTTAACGTATCTTAACAGAGATTTCGAGCATACACACACACACACACACACACACAGAAACGCATGAAACAGGCCCCCATATGGAAAGCGAGGGAGAGAGACAGAGCTTGCTCCTTAACCTACTCCAATCGGAGTCTAGCGATAACTTTTCCCATATCTAAGGGCTCTACTTCATTTGCTTAACCGATAATGTACCCTCCCGTTCATTGTCCCATGTAGTGACGTTGCCAATTTCTCATTCTTGTTCTCGTTCACGTTCTCGTTCTTCTACTCGTTCTTATACTCGTTCTCGTTGTCGTTCTTGTTATTATTTTGAATTTTCAGCTTGACCTAGCTAGATAAAAGTATCTAATCTTAGGCTATAAGATAATGAAGATTTGCTATCAATTTTCTAGTTCCAGTTCCAGGTCTGTTCACATTATTGTTGTTGTAGGTAGGATATCGGTATCAGTATATATATACACATTTGTGTTTATATAAATAGCCATATATATGTTATACACATATATGTTTTTGGGGTATCTGTGTCTCGTTGGGGTTTGCTGCTTCTGGTTTTCTGTTTTCTGGTTCTGTATCAGTATATCAGTGTTTGAACTGATAATGTCACAAGATAATAAGCGATAATAATTTGAATTTTTTCAGTAATTCCTTAAGTTTGAACCACCATGGCACAACAGTAACGGAATCTAATCACAGTTGGTGAGTGTAACCGGGATTTTCAACATTAAAAAACATTCGTTCCACAACACGAACACACGCGCTCTAAACCCAAATCAATCTTTGTAATATTACAGCCAAAAGTTCTACAAAAAAGTGCAAAATTTCTGCTATAAATTCACTTAAAATACCGACAAACAACCCAGTTCATATAATACACAAATATTCAATAAAATAATGATCATTTTGGCAATAATTTAAGCTGTGAGTTTCTGGAAAAAAACAATAACATAAATTTAATAAAAATTATGCATAACAAGTGCAAGCTTTTAACTTGATTCATGACCAAAATATTACGCTCTTAATTTGGTACTAAAATGTTGTTGGTTTTTTACACAAAAATGTGTTAAATGCTGATCCTTTTATCTCAATTTATTGATTTGATTGTAAATTTTGCAATTGTTGTTTTTGTTACTTATTTTTTGTTTCTCAAGTTCAAATTACACATGAAAATTTGCGGCGTCTCAAGTAGCACTCGAAATTGTTGGAAATAATTATGAACATTTCAGTTTTGTTGTTTCGTTTATTTTCGGTATTCAGATTAGATAAAAAATGCGCATTAATTAAAACGATTTCAAGGAAATAATCATTTTTTTTTTGCATGCGGCATGTGGAAAATTCTTGGCGCTTCGTGTCCAAAGTCCTTACAACAAAACTTAGTACGGCTGTCAATAAAAATAAATGAGAAATTACACAGCTGTCTATTCGATTGCTAATCAACAATCGATAAACAGTTAAAACGGGGAATTCACAGAAGGTAGGCTGCCGTACAAATCGATTAATTCCTTAATTAATTGATTAAATGTAGAACATTACATACCCTGTAAATAGGTATTCAATTAAAAGTTGAAATACCTTAGCTGAATTTGCAAGTGCGTCAGTAAATATCGAAATATCTTAATATAAATAAAAGCATTAATAAAAATATGTAGAATGTTTCGTATCCTGTAGTTGGGTAATTAAAAGTAAAAACTTATTTAAATAAACAATTGAATGAATAACGAACAACCTTTATATAAATAAAACCATTATTTAATTAATGTAGAATGTTACGTACACTGTATTTTATTTCTTTAAGAATTTCTAAATGCTTTAAATAACAAAGAACCTTTATATAAAAGAAAAACATTAATAAATAGCGTTATATTATATTTAAGAAATATTTTCAAGAAACCATATACGATGCAAACGGTCTTTAATTAGACAAATTTCGAGGGTGTTTGGCGAAAGGTTTTGCGCATGTCGAAACTTTGTCTTCAGAGACTTCAAATTTTGTTGAAGACGTTTCTGTTGCTGTTGCTGACAAGCCTGTGTCTACATATTGTCATTTGTGTTGATGTACGACAGCTACCCCAACCTAGGGCCCTCTTCCCTCTGCCCTCTCAATCGCTGCCCTACTATACATATTCGTTAGCGCTGAGTGTTGCTGTTGCGTTTCTCCTTCTTCTTGGTCGTCTTTCATTATCTTAAGTAAACATTTTGAAGTACAAACGTCAGTTGGCGATAAGGCGCACATAACGTAACGAGCCAAAGGCAAAAGGCAGTGTAAGACATGAAGGAAGACGTCAGCAACAACCAACAGCCAACAGTCAACAGCAGCGAGAACAACAACAACAACAAAAGATACAACAAGAAGAACAACAATCAGAGCAATGAATGTTTGCACAACAACAAGAAAATGAAGCAATTCCAAAGTAACGCAACTTCCTTCTATGGTAACAATTTCTACCAGGAATTTTGTGAGACGAAAGTAAATCAAACATTTAATTAGGCGCACCGCAAGAGCGGCAAGAAAACTAATAGCAAAACACCAACAACAGCAAATTTTCCAACGTGTATCTGTCAGATACATTTCATTCTGTACACCCATGCACATACATCCTATATAGCTTATACATAGCATATGCATATGGAAATATGTATGTTCGAATGTATGTATGAGTGCCTGGTGATTTCTTGTACTTTCTGCATATGGTAAATACCATTATCAAATCATATTATCTTATTTATAAGCATTATCGTGGCCACCAGATACAGATTGCCTATCTATGGCAATGGCCATGTAAAAACAACAAAACGACAAATATTATATCTTAACGTGCGGTTATTTTTTTGTTTGTGTCGTTTTCGTCGTCGCACAGTAAGTTTTGCACTTTCCATTTAAACACGCATCCCCAGACGAGAGACGCGGCTATAGCTAAACGCTACACAACCGTCTATATAAGTCTAATAATCATAATAAATTGCCCGTACCCTAAAGTGTCATAAACTCAAAAATAAAAATACGAACGCGTCTAAAGGAATAATGCTAGCGTCTAATAAAACAAAAACAAAATACACAAATTTGTGCCATAAAAAAAAAAGTGAGCAGAAAAACGTCAAGCGCAAAATTAACTCATCGTAAATTACGAATGCCATATACACACAAGTATAGGGTATATATAGCTTGAGAGTGTGTGTGTGTGAGTGTTAATATATGTCAAGTAAACTGACAGTAGAGAATACCTCTAACAATGTCAGACGGACTTTTTAAGGGTATTAAGTTTACAGCGTCATTGTTCACACAAGGATTTAACTTAACTTAACAAAATGTTATGTAAGAGATCCGAGTCTCAAAACTCTAGAACAATAAACAATTGAAATATATCTTGAAATTATATATAAAATAAAAATATTATCTCTATTTAATTAATTAATCAGATAATAATTATTGTGCTTTTATAAACAATATAAATTCGAATATAATAATATTATTTTTATTCGTTATATAAAAGTGTATGTGCTCATAAATATATACATTTAATTGTTACAATAAAGTGCATAAATAAAAGTTGCAACGAAATTAAAGCTCACAGTTTAGCGTATAATAATAAAATAGAACATTCACTTTATGATTCATTGAATGAAACAGAATCAAAAGTCAGTTTATACTTTTGTTTCGTTTCCTTTTTAATTCAAATCTTTTGGGACACCCTCTATAATTATAAAATATATATAATATTTTTATTTATATTTATAGTTATATTTATATTTATACCATTATACTATAGACTCTATATGCTTGCTCCATTTTCTGTGGCAAGAGCTGAAATAATGGCAGTTCACATGCAGTGCGCACATAAAAATAAATTTCTCATGTTTACATTATGTGCGCTATGTGTGTGTACGTATATATGTATGTGTTTATGTATGTCTGTTAGTGTGTACACACTCACGAAACGCAGAAGTTGCTGCTATTGCCGCTGTTGTTGTTGCTGTTGTTTAGCGCGTGTGCGCCATTTTGAAATCAAGATGGCGACAACGATAAAGCCTTTGCAGCAGAGCACTCACAGCGACTGCCCCTGCTACTGCCCCTGCTACTGTTGCTGTTGCTGTTTCTATTATTATTTATGTGGCTTGCCGTCGCATTTCATTTGCTTTTAATGATGTGTAGAGCTTTGGCTAAAATGCTGACACACGCAATGGAGTAGTTTTTCAGTTATTTCGATAGAAATTACAGCTTCATTTGTGGGTTGCGGCAACTAACTGATCCCATTGCCGAACAGCTACTAAAGACTGGTGGCAGGCATTAGTGATTGGTTTGCTGAAACAAAATACAATACACATGGGAAAATTATCAAACAAAAAGCAGAAATCAAAACAATGAAACTATATCTTATCATGCATATACAGTATGATATCATGTAAGACGGTTTCTTTGCCATATATACCATAGCATACACAGTATGTGTGGGGGGCACATTATCATCCCATTATCTGTGCATTGCAAGACCAAAACATTGATATCAACCATGACATAGTCCACGGGTTTGCCACCCCTTGCAATCTCTGTTTTAGTTTTGTACTTATTCCAGCGAAAGTTGTAGCCTCTGAATCTCTGCAACGACCGATTAGAATGGTATTTAAAACAGATAGCGGAGGACTATAATTATATACGCTTTCAATATGTTTATCAAAATTGACTATTTGAATGTTTGCTTTTATCTTTAGAGTGGTGAAGTCCCGCCAAACACAGTTCAATATAAATGAGGTCTGCAGTCGGGGCCTGTAGACCGCCAGGTGATTGTATGTATATATCGGATACCTTTCGATATTTGTGTTTGTGCGTGTGTACGTATGTGTTTATGTTTGTTTTTAGCCTTATCAGCTATCAATCAAAAAAGAAAAAAAACCCCTGCAGCGCCTGCAGCACCTCATTCACATGGCGCACACTTGAACATTGCACGAGCTGACAGTTCCCAAAGACCCCGACATGCGAGTCTCTAGTACAGTCACGTAGTCAACATTGGCGCTGTTAGCTCTACCCAACCCCATCGGCACCCACCTTCACCCAGCTGTTCCTTACTCACACTCACACTCGCACTCACACTCACACTCACACTCATACTCATACTGTCCCTTACGCGACTATGCAAACAGACGCGGCTATATAAACAAAAACCGTTTTGCCACATAAAATGACATTTTGATTTTGTTTTCTGCTGTTGTTTTTCTTGTTCTGGTTCTTCCAACGCGTGACTGTAATAAAAAAAGAAACAAATGTACTAAAACCTTAATCACAAAATAATAAAAAATAGAGCAAAAATTAAATATAAGTATAAACTAAGACAAAGACTGAGAGAGAAGGAGAGATATAGCCTATGAGGTGCAGACGAAAAGAGAAACATACCAGGGGATACTTTATCTTATCAGACGGAAAATGTTGCTTTCGTAAATGGCGGCGTATAAAAAAATATTGTTCAAGTACTCTATATATTCTATGTACTCTATATAGAATGCGGGTATAACAAATTATCATGCACTTGATGCATTAATACGATTTACATTGTTTGGCGCTATGAATGATTATTGCTATAAACAAATATTGATAAGAAGTTAACAGCATTAAATGAATGGATTTATTCATTATATTATCAAAAAAAGCTATATTACTTTTACGGTAACGGCTGAAAAGGAAAACAAACCAAAATACTCTTGCAATCTATCGATTCTGCTGGTAACATTATTTCCATTTCTATTTATTGTGTTTAATAAACACGATTTGTGTGGAAAATGCAGAAGGAGGCGTGGCAGATCCCACAAAGTATTTATATTCTCGATCAGGACGAGTAGGGCCGTGTCCGGAGGCCGCTAATTCAGAAAATCGGTCAAAATCGCCGAAATCGAGTAACGGGATCAATTTTCGCTTTCACAGCCAGAAAGTAATCTTAACGGGACGGCTATGTTAGCCACATTCGCTGATGACGTATGTGTCACTTACAGATCACGATGTGACCAGGAAGCTGCCGATGGGATCCAAAATTATGACACAATTTATGCCGATTGGGCAAAGAGATGGAACATCGGAATAAATAGAGGAAAAACAGTTAACGTAACGGTGCAACAAATGAACGACACAAAGTATCTAGGGGTGGTGCTTGACCGAAGGCTGAACTTTTCGAAGCACGTGTTACAAATAAGGATACTAATAAGCAATGCGATAAAAAAACATTATTGGTTGATGCGTCCACAAAGTAAGTTGTCACTCACAAACAAAATGACAGTTAACAATCAGATTATTGCACCATTCGAGACGGTATAATGACCGACTAGAGCGACACAGAAACCGTCTCGCTACGCAGCTATCATCTTTAAATAGAATTCACAGAAGACAACCAAGGGATCTCATATATCGCTCTATAAATAGACGCTAGATCTCAGCTAAATAATAATTATTAATTTAAGGATATAATAAAGTATAATCTTAAGATGTATATGAAATGTATAACGCTAACAAACAAGGTTAGCCGGCGCGCCCAAAATTTTGGGCTTAATTAACTGAAACTAAAGTTATTAAGAGGATGAAGTACCTCGTATGTCTTGTTAAATAAAATATATAAAAAAGTATTTTGTAGTATTTTTAGAATGTTTTTTTTTTTTAAATATATGGTATATATGGTACTTTCAAAAATCTATAATGTAATTTATAAATTTTGTTTCTTACTGTCAAGTACCGTCATTGCTTTTGAATAGTTCACTTTAATTTTATATCATTCTCACATTGTATTGTTATTTTATGGTCAGGCACTTTTAATGGCTTTCCGGGTTAAGTTGGCTCGCGGGTAAAGCATCTCACACCTAGCGCATTCACTCTAAATCCTCAATAAAAGTTGCATTTACCAGTCGGTTGTGCACATAATTGCCGATCTGTGCTCGGAGTTCATGTTTCCGAATAAACATAATTAAAGTTTCATCTGTTTAAGTGTGGATAAAATCGAATAGATGAAAGCAGACACGCGGTTCCAGACTAAGGCTGCAAACATAGTGCGCGCTGAGACGAAGACGAAGATGAAGACGAAGCTGAAGACAAATTCCTTGCGATGCGAGTAAGCTAATAGGTTGCATAGTGCAAGACGAATTTGTTGCGATTTTGTGATGTTAGTCGC
>JBANCZ010003385.1:0-12764 GCA_037040025.1 Sphaerogastrella javana | reverse complement strand
CAGCAGCAGCAAGCAAGTCAATGCTATTTATGTTGAGGCTACTCTCTTATTTATAGACATGATGGCGTGCTAATTCTGCGCTACATCGCCTTGAGGCAGCAACAGCAACAACTTGCCTTCGAGCTGCAAGTTACGAGTTTGCCTCATGGCAAAATAAAATCACAAACTGCAATAAAATGAGTGCAACTGCTACTGCAAAAGCGACAACGACAACGGGGCGTATGCACAATGGCAACAACAATGGCTAAGACTGCAACCGGAGCATCTGCAGGCATTATAAACACTTCTCTCTCTCTCTCTCTCTCTCTCTCTCTCTCTCTCTGTGAGTGTCGACAGCAGCAACTCGAAAGTCATGAAACCTGTATACCCTTTTAGAGCACTAAATGTGCTACTGTGCTAAAAGGAATGTTTTCATACCATTTCGATGCTAATCTCTTTTCAACCTACTTTTAAGCATTCGTATGCACTAGAATGCCAATAGACGAGCTTACTCCCATCTTTCTACAGCTTCTGCTTATATTTTCAAAGTAGTTTTAGTTCAACGTATTCCAATGAATTTCAGATGATATATATAAGTATTATTTTTAGTTTTAGCTGTAGTTTCCTACTAATATTTCTATTACTAGTTTTAGTCGCTTCACTGAATTTATGGCTAGCAAGAGAAAAAATTGTATAGCTACAATAATTACACATCTCGTGTTACGATTGTATAAGAAATCCATTAAAAAACGTTTTACACTAATCCGCAGCTATTACGATTTAACTAATTGTTAACTAACACGTTTCTATTTTAAGTTACTTTTTTTTTCTCCAGGTGTGAAAATTACAATCAGCAACAGCAACAGCAAAAAAAAAAAAAAAATTAAAATACAGCAACAAAAGCAACAACTTTTTGCTGCAACATGACAAAGGTAAGCGTGGAATTAAAACATATAATATATATATACTACATACTATATAGTTTTATTTTACAACTTACACACAGAAAAACATTGTGTAAAGTGAAAATGTCTTGGCGATTTTACAACTTAGTTGCTGCTTTTGTTGACTCTATGCAGTTGGCCACGTAATTTGCATGCCAAACGCCACAAACAATAAAAATTAAAAAAAAAAAATAATAGTAAAAAAAAGAAATGCAACTTGTCGGTTAATAAGCAGCAACAATAATAATCAACAACAACAACAACAACAACGATAATCATAATAACCACAGAGTGTAAGCGCAGATCAGTGAACTTTTGCTTTTCTTTTTGGGCTTGTCACAAGGTTTTTCTCAATGAGTTTTTCCTTAATGAAAGTGAAAATTTGTTGACCAATTTGACGTCACGTTTTGTTTATTTAACACTTCTGCACAAACAACTCTAAGATATTCAGCAGATCTGCATAACTGCATTTATAGTTCATTGTTAAAAATATAAAAGAAAAAAATGTCGTGACTAATATTTAGCACGTTTTCCATCATTGAATATTTTGATTATGTGTGATTAATGCAATGCTAATAAAATAATATTACAATGCATGTGTGGGCCATCCAACGGCAACAACAACAACAACTGCAACACGTGTGACACATTGACAAAGGAAATGTTAGACAAACGAAATCAAATTTGGCTTTTAAATTGAGACTGCCTAGCCCAGTTATTAGACATGTTGCTGTTGTTGTTGCTGTTGTCGTAGCTGTTGATGTTGTTGTTAATTAGCACCTCACTGGCTGCCATTAATTAAACATATTGAGGGGTATCTAACAGTCGTTGCGAAGGCGGAAATGCAGCGGTTAGTCACAAAAGACGTTGACGCATGCAAATGAACGCTTGAATAATGTGACGCTGCCACGGCCACAAAACAATGCAGCAGCAGAAGCACAATAACAAAGGCAATAACAACAACAGCTACAACAAACAGCATCAACAGCAGCAACTGCAACTGCAACTGCAGCAGCAGCAGCAACAGTCTCAGTCTCGGACGCGTGTAAAGTTAATAAATAAAGCAAGAGTTTTAAATAGCTGGCAACTAACACTTAACAGAGCTGATGACGCTGCAAACGTCTGCTGATAATGTTGATGATGATAATATGGCTGTTTCTGATGTTGCTGTTGTTGCTGCTGCTGTTGTTGCTGCTGTTGTTATTGCTGATGAGGTTCAATAAACCTGGCACAGGTTGCACGGCCAAGTGGACAATACAGTGGCCATTGGCCAGGCAAACCAACCAAGCGGCCAGCCCAAGCACTTTACTTATTAAAGTACCAAACAACAACAACAACAAAAGCAACAATACACACAACACCAACACCAACACCAACACCAACCCCAACAGCAACGGCAACAGTAGTAGCAACAACAACAACAAAGTCGTACATCAGGCAAAATTTATTATGATGATGTTGTGTGCATAAAATAACAACAATAACAATATCAACAACACCAACAGCAGCAGCAGCAATTACAACAACAGCAACAACAGCAGCAGCAGCAGCAGCAACAGCAACAACAACTACGTGCAACTGCAACACGGGCAGCCAACAATACGGAAAATTTATTATCGGTGCGGCATCGAACGGTTTGACTTTGGCATTACCTTTGCCTTTTTTCACTTCACATCAATTTATTTTCGTTGTTGTATTTTTTTTTTATTTTTTTGTTCGCCCCACACACCCTGTAAAACGGAAGGGCCAAACATTGCCACAGTCTGTGCATGCGCAGCAGCAACAAAGCTCCCCCAAAAAAAAAAAGGCAAATGCAATTGCAATTCCTTTTGGCCCTCTGGCTGTTCCGCTTGAAGACTACAAATACAATGACAACTACAACTACAACTACAACTACAACTACAACTACAACTGCAACTGTAACTGCAACTACAACTACAACTACAACTACAAATACAATGACAACTGCAAATACAACTACAACACTCTGCTTTTTATGTAGCTCTTTCGCCCATCCAAAACCACAGACCCTAGCATCACCTGGAACACTCTCTGTGTGACGACGTGTCGCATAGGGTTAAGGCACATGGGACAGCGGCAACCACAACAAAAGCCAAGTGGCACGTAGCAAGCAGCTGCAGCTGTTGGCGCTTCATAAATTTGATTACCATGGCACACAATATGCAAAAAATTATAGATAGTATAATATATACATATAGAGTATATAAAATTTACATAATTTCAATTAAATTTTTTAACGAACGTTAGCTAACAAAGAATTGCTAAGAATAAAGCATAAGCATAGTAAACTAAGTACATTTATTATGAAATTTAATTTAAAACAAGCTATGCTATTATTTAGCACAGATTCATTAAAATACTCCCATCATTTGAGTGTATTTAAAGTTTCAAGTTCAACACTTGATTAGGCCTAATCACGTCTACTGTAGCTCAACAAAACTTTGCAGATAAACTCCCTACATTATAAAAGTTACAACGCCTACTGTTTGCCTAAAGTATAGTGTTTCTTCTAAGAGCCAACAAAAAAAATGAAAATTATAAAAAAAATTACATGTCTGGCAAAAAAAAAAAAAAAAAAACCAAAAAAAAACCACTGTGGTTACATTATGAACGGGCGAATGAGCAACAACCACAACAATAACAGCAGCAACACACAGAGAGCTGAACAGTTGTTGTCTGGCAACCTCCAACGAAGGGCGCTTCAAAACATATATACAACTAAATTTATATATATATATATATAGTAAGTATATAGCTTGTTGTAAGACATATATTTGAATGTGAGCTGAGGTAGAAAGGCAGTACAGACAGCTGACCGCACACAGCTGACACGAGCGATAGAGACAGAGAGACTAAGAGAATTGAAGGAGCTCTGATGCAGAATTGAAGTACATCATAAAGCGAGGTACGTGATGGTTGGACCTGAGCATTATGAGGTATACATATGTGTACATATAGTATGTATGTGTTTGTGTGTGTGTGTGTGTGTGTGTGTGTAATAAGCTTTGATTGCCATTTACTTATTTGGAGCATTATTTAAGTTTCATTTAGACATGCTAAATGACTTTCGAAAGTAACGCGCCAAGCGCCAAGCCAAGCCCCAACTCCAAGACTTTGAGTCTTGACTTTGAGTTTATCGTTGTCTTTGGGTTTTTAAGTCCGATTTTGAGTTTCGAGTCAAAGTCAAAGTCAAAATGATTGACGCATTGCACTGGCCAAATGCGTTGTGGAATTTACAGCTAAACGGGCCAACACTTTCGCTTGCAGTGTTGGAATGGCATTTCTTTTATTTTCTTTTCTTTTTTTCTTCATTTTATTTTTTTTTTTTTTTGTGTGTTTAAAACAACTGAAATATTAATTTGATTAAAAGTTAATATTTTGATTAGTCGACTTTCTGATTTGTAGCCATTGATAGGCTTCCCTCGAGACGCTTGTCTGTTGATTTAATTGTGCCAGATCAGTCTGAGACTGAGCTGAGAGAGGATCAAAGCGATT
Organism: Sphaerogastrella javana; assembly: GCA_037040025.1. Lineage (NCBI taxonomy): Eukaryota > Metazoa > Arthropoda > Insecta > Diptera > Drosophilidae > Sphaerogastrella > Sphaerogastrella javana. The sequence goes on along the minus strand of JBANCZ010003385.1, from coordinate 8,325 downwards.
AGCAGCTGCTTAGCGAATTTTTAATTGTTTTTTCGCACAGAAATTGATGAGTGCGTTCAACCTGAGATTGAGTGAGATTTGAGTCAGACAAACAAACACCAATAACAATAACAATAACCTCTCGGCTATACTTAATAATAGTCGATCTCTCTATGCGCTTGTTACACAATCAAGAGCAACCGTCCTCATCGTCGTTGGATCGTAACATAATGACGTAAGTTGTGCTCTTAGAGCTCTCTCATATGGCGCTCGATAGTAACGATGCGACTCTAGTTCCGGCATAATTTAGCACCAATTTGTGTTTGCATTTCACTTGGCTAATGGCCCCCCAAAACAATTGGCCAGCCAATAATACACTCTGTATTGTAGCCAACACCAAAAAGGTCATGGTAAAAATTGCTGAAATTGAAATCGAAATTGCAGCGTTTAGAGCGCGCGAAAGTCAAGCAAAGTTTAGTTAGTTCAGTATCTGTTCGATGCACAATCTCCATAGAAAACTTTTTAAACTGAATGTAAACAAAAAAAAAAACCAAATGCAACTGCAACAACACCTAATATACACAAATTGACACCACACAATGGTCGTTGGGTTGGTTGGTAAGCAGTTGGTAGTTGCCCTAAGCCCCGAGAGTTATAATTGCCCTCAAATGGCAGCGATGGTAAGAGCTGCGTTTGAAGGCCAACAAAACCAAATGTAAAAGCTGTTTTATTTCTCTCTTTTTTTTTGGTTTTTGCATGGCAACCCTAGCTAATTAGGGTAGCGCAGAAGCGCCTTTTCGTTGCTCATTTGCAGTTAGTCTAATTGGCTATTTTTTGCGGGAGGGTCGGGTTTTTTTTTGGAGTACATTGGAAATTTCACATTTATATGCATATAACGTAACACCCTGGCAGAGCTGATGGTGAGTTGAGCTGTGCAGACAGCCTTATAGCTAACCTTATGTCTCGCACGTATCGCATGACACAATCCAGAGCCAAATGAGATTTTGCACCTGTTCAATGGCTGTTTGTTTCAATTTCAGCCACATACACAGACTGTCAACATATCAACAGCTTTGCCAACACACACGCTCAAGATACCAGGAAGCGATACCACCAACCAAACACTGAGAGAGAGAGAGATGAGCTGTCAGCTGTTCCCATTTGTTGGATCTGTTGTTGTTGTTGTTGTTGTTGGGGCTGTAACAGATTAGATGCATGAATCATGACAACTTAAACGAATTACACTGTTTAGTCAATTAGTTGAGCTTTTAACTTTAAGCTGGATTAACTTTAATTTAAATTCCATTTCAATTAATCTGCATGACAGCGCTCAGGTACTTCAAAAGCTCTCACATTGTATATTTCATTTAGAGCTTGATTGTGCTTTTTCATATGCCATATACTTTGAAAGCTCGTGTGCTGACTTAAAGCTTCTAAAACAGCTGTTTGATTGACAAAGAATATGAAATTCCAATTGTTTTGTTGATGATAAAAACAATTTGGGCGCTGTACTCATTTCTATCAACTGTTTCGTTGGTTCAATTCAACTCAATATTCCACGTAACACTATTTAAAGTTTAAATTTGATTTTAAAGCTTCATTTGCAGCTGCTATTTTCTGTTCGAACAAAGGAATACCAAGTGCACATCGATCAATGGCTACAACCCACAGCGCATTTTAATTGAAATGTCAATAGTCGAAGACTCGATAACATTTAAAAAAAAAAAAAAAATTCCAACAATGCTAGATAATAAACATATAAATAGCGCTGATACTACTCTATGTGCTCAAAAAGCAAATCGAATAAAACAAAACTATAAACAGCGCGATTACTTTGCATTCTCTAGTATAGACTGAGCAGGAACTGATAAAAATCAATCGTTGAATCACATTAGCCCACTCCGTTCTAGCACAAATGCTACCAAAAATCGATATGGCTTAAAGGATTAAAGTCTTGCTTATTTATTTATCTGTTTTTATTTTTATTTTTTTGCAATTGTAACGAACTTTTGAGTTTGTGCCAAGTCGCGCCACTCATAAAAATATTTAAACTTGACACTGTTTTTGGCACTGTCTCTGTCTCTGACTGTATAGTATATCTGTCTATTTGTCTGTTTGTCTGTTTATTTAACTTTGTGTCGGACTTTGTTAGTTTTTGCCCTTTCATTTGCAGTAGCTGCTGGCGAGTCAGTTGTCAGTTGACAGTTGTCAGTTTTGTAGGTACGCAAATTTATTTCTATTTCTCTGTTTGTTGCTTTTGTTTTCTTTGAGATTTTTATACAATTTTTTTTCTTTTTTTGGCAAGCTCAACGCCCGGCAGCCCCGAAAATAATAATAATAACTAAGAGGGGCCAACCACGACAAAAACAACGAATAATGGCTAGGCGAAAAAGTTGTTTATGCTTAGGTTTTTTTATTTTTATTTTTACCTGTCTTGCTCTCTGTGTGTACTCGTACTTGGCTCAAGGTTCATGGCTTTATTAAATTGCTTTTGCCACACGACGACGACTCAGACTACGACTATGACTACTCTAACAAGCGGGGCAGCAGAAGTGGTTCATTACATGTTTGTTATTGTTGTTGGCTTCCAGCTGAGGCCCTTTACTGCTTGGGCATTAACACTGAAAGCGCAGCCAATTTGTAAATCCAACTAAGGCAATGAAACAAAAAAAAAAAAAAGATAGACGCAGCACTTTACAAGTTTTCGGTCAAGTTTTTTTCTGGTATTTTGTTTGGTCTATCTTGTATATTTGATTGTACGATTCTGTGTTTGCCTTTTGACCAAGAAATTAAGCCAATTTAGTGCCACACCAAAAAAATAGAAATCAAACAACAATTGAACATAAAAAAGGCTTCAAGGTTTCACTTTGTCTTAGAATCAATCAAGCTTCTTCGAATATAAACTACTATAGAGTTGTAAGTTGTATATGGTAAATTTCTGAGAAGTTGTCAAAGCATGGACTAATCTCAGTTGTCTGCGATTATGAGCATCAATCTCGCCATGTTAGCCATAAATCACCAACATGTTTGGCTAAAAAAAACAAAAGATACTAAATTCGAATGGATTCAGAATTTTTTTTAGAAAGTTGAAGCCAGACTTCAAAGAGTTGGAGCCAACTAACCGCTCCGCTCCTCAACTAATTAAACAGCCAAAGGGGCGTTGTGCTTCATGGCGCCTAGAAATCAAGTCCATGTAGAATATGAATGAACAAAATAAAACGCCAGTAGCCAGTATAGTCAATAGAGCATATTTTACAGACGAGCAGCACTTGTATTACCAACCCATAAAATGACCATGGAATTGTAGAAATACTATAAGGCATGTGTAAAGCCAGAGCACGTTCAATAGAGCGGGCTAATTAAAGCCAAGGGTATTCACAATATCGAATGTAATTGTGCTCTAACAATTCCCAAAGTGGAGCTTTAAAATGGAATTACATAAAGCTACAAAGCTGAGAATTTTTTCGATCAGTTCATAATTATTTAATTGGGTATTAAATAATGTTTGATGATCATTATTATCGGTCTTGTAACGTTCACTTTAGTAAATATCTCCGTTAAATACCAAATCTGACTATATAGGTGGAATGTGTAGAGGAATGATGTTACTCAATAAATTTGCCTCGTTATATAATAATTATTCCAATCTACAGATTTCAAATCATTAAGACCACGGTATTATAAACTTTAAATTTTAGCAATTTAATGCAAGATTTATCATTTTGCGAAGTAAAGCTATCATCATTATGGTATGAATATAATCTAAATATTCTCTATAGATTCTAAATGTTTATTCTCTGTATATTTGCTATCCCTATCGAGTGTCAGTTATCACCTAATGACTTCTATTGCCACTCATTCGATAGTAATCAACACAAATGGACAGACACTGATAATTGCACAATCCCAAACGACTTAGCCTCCTCCAGGCACATGGCAGGCCACATGATGGAGTGCATCGGCTAGTCGACTAGTCGGCTTGAGGTTTGAGTAGTCATTCAATTACAACACTCTTCCGTATCTGTAAGGGCACTCATAATTTGATGCTCGGCTACTTCTATAAAGCTGTTTTGGCTTGGAGCTTGCGGCTCTTTAGGTCTGTGCGGTAGCTAAGCATGTGGCACACTTGCCGCATGAATTGCACTTATTGCTGCCCCGTTTAGTTGCAGTTGCAGTAATTATATTCATAAGGCGCAGGCTAATGAGGCGACGGCAGCAGTTTCATTAGCGTTTATGTAACCAAAGCGAAGGCACACAAAAACCAGACAGAGAGAATCAACCAAAGAAAGAGATCGACACATAACAAATAGATATAAAAAGCGAGAAGAGAGAGACAGAACGTAAGTCTTTAAAGCAGAAGGTCTTGTTGTTGTGGCATGATGAAATTTCAACCACGTTTGAAACGAATAAATGCCTGGACTCGAACATACTCGAACATTCCCCAACCCCAAACCATTAGACACGGGCGCAGTGGCATTGCCATTTGCATAGATCTATAGCTATACCTATAGTTGTAGCTATTTCTAGTGCTACTGTTGTGCTTGTGACTTTAATCGCCTCAATGGAACAGTGAGCTCTTGTTGGGCATAGCTTAAACCCGCTGACAGAGGCAAATCTAAGCAAAAAAAAACAGAGCGAAACAGTTGAAGGTTTATTGCAATTGTCTTTTGATATGACAATTCAATTAGTTGGGCTTCGCTTTGAAGAAATTTTAAATCCGACATTGAACGGGCTTAAACAGATATAACTGAATTTGAAAAAAGGAAATTGAGCTTAGTCGCAGTTTTATTTTATTTACATTTTCCTTATAGTGAAATGTACATATTTTCTTATAAATTCCTGGAGCCAAAATTCACCTATAATTTATGCAGATTTTGCAAGCATTTTAGTGGGTCAGTTTACTTGCAATTTTAACCCCAAAAAATGTACAAAAAAAGCAGCTTGATAGTAATACTTTTATTTTATTGCCAACCCAAAAAATGCGGTTGTCTAATTAGTTGTGTGCAAGGCAGTTAGTAGTCGCAATGCTGCAAAATATCCACAGTTCAAACCTGTTCAACTGCCGGCGTCATTGATAACAACAACAACTACGAAAACTAATAATAATAATAATAATAAAAAAAAAACGTTGGCGAGACTTTGCTGGCTTACAAACAGTTAAAGATAACCAAACATGGCCATGTGATGCACTGTCACTGGAAAAGCGCCATAAAAGACTTGTTTGCATGTTTTTTAGCCACAGCCAACAGCCAACAGGCAGAGAGCGCAGCCCGAGGAGGAAAGCAGAGCGAGTAGAGCTGCTGCTCCAAGTTGGAGCTTCAGTAACATGCCTAAAAAAAAAAAACTCACATTCGAAAGGCTTCAAGTCTAGCCTTGTGTGTATTTGTATGTGTGAGGTTGTGTGTAAATGAGGACATCGTCTAATATTCATGCCAATCGATAAGCCCGTCGACCGCCTATAACTGGAAATACATATTAAGCATACGTCGCGTTGACAGCCCCCAAAGCGGACACAACGACACATACTACACAGACAAACGTACTTTGAACGGTTCAGTGGGTTTTGAGGTGTGTGTGAGTGTATATATTCAACAGAAATTTTTACATTCAATTTGGGCTTGTCCTTCTGCCAACGCCCGAACATTATAAAGTGTCCTCTTTTTCTACTTCTTTTCATTCTTTTTTCTTATTTAGCTGATGTTTGCTGATGATTCAGAGGGTTATCGCCCTATGCTGCCCAAACGCAAATTGCGAATGGTTCGTTGACTTGGCCTAAGCGTAGCTTATGCACTTGGATAATTTATAGTGAAATTGTATACTAAGTGATTATTATTCTGGCGCTGTGTTTTTCATAAATTTTCCGCTCCCAGGCAATAGCTATAGCTATAGCTAAAAAAATAGCTATGGCAATCGCTCAGCGGCGCCATATGCGCAAACAAGGCGGCTCCAAAAACTAACAACAAAAACAATAACAACAACAAAATAAACAACGAACGCCAAAAATAAAAAATGAAATACGAGCGGCAAGAACAAGAACAAGCATGCTAAAAAAGATGATTAAGATGAAGAAAGAAGCCCAAGCAGTGAGCAAGCATACCTAAAGGCAGAAGTAGCTAGTACTAAAAAAAAAACTCACTAAACAAAAACCCGCCAAACTGGCCAGACTGGCAAAAATTGAAAAGGAAAAAAAGCAAAGCAGCTACCAAAAACAGTTTAAAAGGCAATGTTGTCGTTGACTGTGGATGCTGTTGTTGTTGCTGTTGTTGGTGTTGCTGTTGCTGTTGTAGTTGGTACTGACTACATTTAACGACGATGACCTTGGCGACGCTGGCTGGCAGCAGGCAGCAAACTTGTTGCATCTGCTAGCGACAGCTGCACAGCAGGCAGACACCTGAGACCCGAGACTCGAGATCCAAGACCCGAGACCTGAGACTCTCTGCAAAAGAGTCTTGAGACTGCGTCGAGTGGAGTCTGAAGATGCGACATAAGGCATTTGCGAACGCATATAGAAGAGAATCTCATAACCTGAGAGTTGGCCCCGCTTGAGAGTTTTGTTTTGGTTTTTTTTTTCTTCTTTCGTTTCGGTTTTTGTGTAAATCCACCCGCTGTCTAAAAAATACATTTCCATGGCGCACACAACAGTTTTCCCATGCATTTACGGTAAATTTAGGTCGATGTTGCGGTTGTTGTTGTTGCTGCTGTTGTTGTTTGTTGCTGCTGTTGCCGTTGTTGCGTTTTGCAGACTGCGACTTGTTAACATGGCAACGACAATAACTTGGCTAAATATAGACATACGACAAGTTGGCAATGTCTTTTCTTCGATTTCTTCCTGGCAAACGAAATGCATTAGCATCGAGCAGCAAATGCAACATTTTTCCACCAATATTATCTTTTTCAATTTACCGCATTTTCGCATTTTGTATGTTGTCGTTGTTCGTTTATGCAGTTGTTCGTTTTCCGTTTGCGTTGCGCATCTTTAGCATTTTGGCATTGCTCATACGACGCCTGGGCCATAGGCAACCACATCCGTTGGGAAGTGTCGTGCTCTCAGCCGGATTTTGCGGATTTGTCTCTATTTGGGGCATGACACAAATTTGGTAAACACCGCTCACAGACAGTAGTTGTATTTATACTTGTTGTTAATGTTGCTGCTGTTGCTGCGTCGTTTTCTTTTGAGCAATTTAACAATTAAAAACACGCGCTCTTATGGTTTTCTACCCCGATACCGTCATTAACTCGTTAATCCACGCGAATATAATTTATTATAATTGCACATATTTTACAATTCGCTTGAATCATAAAACAAATACAAGCAAATAAACCGCAGGCTGGCCAAATTATGAGCTTATACGGTTTGCTACTACTATGACTGAACTTCCATTCATACATCTATCCAGTCAGCCATCCATCCATAGATTTCAGGTCTTGGTCAGGTCTCGCATCGTTGCCCAATTTGCTTCTGTTCTTAAGACTAGTTTCTCATTCTTACCCACAGAATTATACTGATGATTATAATGCTGATGGTCATAATGATGATGACGATCATGCGTGCAGAATAAACAGTTAAACATTTCGCACTCCAAACTTACCTGCAAAAAATGAAAGAGATAAAAAACGCATTGCATAAGTTAAATAGAATTTAATAGTATTATAATTTGAAATTAATTAATTATGGCATTATTAAGTATATAAATACATTAATTACTTCACGAATGATATCATCGTAAATAAAAACTCTTAGCTAGGGTTCTTCAAAGTGGAAAACTCTGTTAGAGCGCGAAGGCTATTTATAGAGAATTATTCATATTTAAATAGTATATATTCACACCTGAATTTGAATTAGAAATATTTAATTTATATTATAACAAAAGATTAACAATTGTTTAAAATACATACGCTTGAGCTAAATCAATTAAAATATCTATTAAAGTTTGGGCAACATAAATCAAACTTATTCTAGTTTCTACACGTGTATTGCCCTTTGAATTACCATTATTCTAACATGTGCCATAAAATGTGCACTATTTCCTATAAAATGCCATGATAGAAAAACTTTACAATTTGTTTAGACAATAATAAAGCGTCCAAAGTTAAGACACAGCATGACAGAGCATCAGGCAAAAACACGTCCAACTGTTGGTAGTAGTGAAAAAAAAAGAAGAAAAACCTAAAGCAACTTAAACCCTGGCGTGTATGAGCCACATTTTGGCAAATGGCCAACTGGGGAGCATTAAAAAAACAACAACAATAACTAAACAAAAGGCATGAGCTGCGCACATTTCAATTTGGCCAAGCAGCAGCAACAACAACAAAAATAAAAAAACAAAGGAGCGACCGCCTTGGGTT
>JBANCZ010003384.1:0-12767 GCA_037040025.1 Sphaerogastrella javana | reverse complement strand
ATACAGATACAGATACAGATACGGATACAAATACATATACATATACATATACATATATAGGTACGACTTCCAGTTACAGTTACAGATACAAACGAACAAAACAACACACAAAAGTTTCACTCAACAAAGAATTTATCACCCGAACTGAACGTAGACTCTACAGCTCGGGGCTGTCATTGTTGTAAATGTAGCTGTATCTATGTATCTATGGCTCAGTATCTTAAGCTGTATCTATGCATTTGTATTTGTATCTGAGCATCTGCTTTTGGGCCGCTTTTGTCATCATTCATACATCGAGAAAGTAAAAGTTGTTTCACTTTTTCAACAACAACAGAGAAATGCAATAAATAACAGCTAAAATTATTCTCCAGATTTGGGATTTTCACTTTATTATTCATTATGAAAGAAAAAACAAGCAGTTCAGTCGAATGTAACCAACAGCAAACCAACTTATGATTTAGTTAGATGCGGAGTCTAAAAGATTTGATTGAAAGAACTTTACTTTTGTCTTAGATCCTGCATATATATAGGAAATATGCCCTCAAGCTATAGTCTAGTTTTACACTGAGTGCATGTGTGCTACTGTACATACTTGTTTTTTTCAGTGTATGGGCATTAAAAACAAAGGCACTGACGCAGCGCTTTGAGGCATTCGTTACACTTTCGCTGGAAATATTTTAAATATAAAACTTCTTTATAAATATATTAATAAATAAACCGCCATACATACTCAGTCTCTTGCTCACTCTCTCTCCCAGTGTGTCTGTCGCTCACACTTTTTAAAAAATATACCCTGTAATTATGACTGGTGCATTGTACTTCCCGCATAATTTATTTTCGATTAGCCACAATTTGCAGCTGAGCTGAGTGTGAAAAATAAAGAGAAACACAACAACACAGAGTATTGTATTAAAAATTCGCTAAATATTTAATTAATGCAAATTATTATTGTTGTTGTTGTTTTTAACAATTACTTTGTGGTTTTTGTTTATTGTTGTTGTGGTTGGCCTTTGCACAAAGAACTTGGCGCCTTGGCTGCCTTTTCTGCTGCATTTTCTTTGGCTGCAAACGCATTGAAGTAGCCAAATGTTATTGACCCAAATTGAAAAGCGATGCAACAAAAAATAAAATGAATGAAAAATAAATTAAAAAGTAAGAATCACATTTGAAATAGTAGCAAAAGCGCAAAAATAAACAATAAAAAAACAAAACGAAACGAGAAGAAATAAATAAAATGCGACAAAACTAAAACAAAGAAAAACCTCTGAGCATTTGATACATGTGCTGTATATAAAACTATATATATATACTTACACGATCCCAGACATATTTTAGAGCTTAGCATGTTGTATGTAGATCTTTTGCAATCTTTCGTCATTTCAATTGATTCATAGTTCAATGACACACACATCCAATTGTACAGAAATATATGCCATATAGAGTCATGTCATGAAATATCTTTGAATTTATTATGATTGCAAAAATAATGTGTTACTATATATGTATCCCTAATGTTATATAATTTAGATTCAATTGTTTGTCAACTTCCTTTTTATGATTCATGTTCATATACATCAGCTGTGTGTGGTCTCAATTTCAAATTAACAATCTTATCAATTCTTTTACTATACAAACTTCAATTTCTCACTCTATAAAACCCAAGCAATTACTATAGCTGACAATCTTATCTAATCTTTTTGTTTATCCAATGTAATTTGTATTTATGTTTAACCATATTGAAACTTGGGCTTGGCTTTTGCTATTGACTTTGAGGGTGCGTGTATCTATAGGCTATAGATAGAGTATCTTTAGCACATAATACATATAAATACTTGAATATTTAGTTTGTGTTATAAATTATCATTAAGCTAATTTCTAGTGCCTCTCAAACCAGTTGAACTTGTAGCTCTTTAGTATGGACACTTGGAGCGTATCTATAGCTGTCTTTAGGCAACTTTTGCAATACTTTTACAGATTATGCTATAATTTACACTTCTGCATACAATTCAATAAATTTCACAGCTTTCAAGTGGCTCTCAAACCAATTCAATTCAGTCACTTGAGTTCAAACGTTTTTTTTTGCCAACTCCACAGCGTATTTTCCCCTCGTTCTTTTTTTTTTTGGCACTTTGTTTAGCTGCCTTTGCTTTTGGCATTCTTATTGGCATACATACACTGCATATTATTTGCATAATTTCTGTGTTATCTCCCGAAAGTCAATTTACAAAAAGTTTAAATAAATTGAGCAAATTGTATATGTATCTACTACAATAGATACATGTGTATCTGTATCTAAAGCTTCGGCGCGGCCTAAATTGTTGCTGTGGTAACAGCTGTATCAATATCGGTTATTTCTAACCAAACTTGAAAAGTAAACCTTGTCAACTTTTTCTCTTTATTCTGTTATTGACAAACTAATTTGCCCTAGAAAATGCTCAGCATGTGTGGGGTATACGCAGTTTATCTAAAAGATACATTCGATACTGTTGCAACTAATCAATGAGATACAATCGAATCGAAATGTATTTGTTAGGGCCATTCTCAGTCGGTGGCATACGACTGTTCGTCTGAATGCCTCTGGCGTTTTTCACGCGCTTAATTAGCAGCTCGACGAGGCCTAAAGTCTATGCATTTAACTCAATCAATTAACATAATTGGTCTGTCTGATGTTTTAAACCTTTTTTTCAGTCGATTTCGATTTCGATGTAGATTGCATTTGTTTGTTTTGTTTGCCCAATATAATTTTCTATTTTGGTTTGAGTCTTTGGCAATGTTGGCTCTAAATGTGGCAAGTAAGGGAGTTTAAAGGGGGGATGGTGCTGTGGAAAGGGGAAGGATGGGGGCATGGGGTAAGCAGCATGTGGCAAGCTTAGCTAGTTGCAAGTTTTGTCGCGTGGAATGCGGCTCTGTGCGATCGCGCGATTTGGGTCAGAGAAGCGAGCGTTAGCCAACTTGGATGCGGTCTTTGAACTGGCTTTAGATACAAGTATCTAACAGATACACACAAACATATACATATAGAGACAGTATGTGTATGTGTATGTGTGTGTGTGTATGTATATCCTATATCTATGTGTGTAATCTAAGCCAACATGCATCATAATTTGTGCTTTGCGCTTCGCTCTTTTTTTTTACAATGGGCCAAAAAGCTGACCAAGTTGCAAGTTGCACGTTGCACGTTGCCGTCTAGTTGATGCTTATCGCTGCTTGCGGCAACATTTTGCGGCAAATGCTGCATTTACTCAGCGCTTTGTCTACGCTGTTTGTTTGTTTGTTTCTTGTCTCTTGTCGCTTGTCTCTGCATTTGTTTTCAATGCGTTGACTGACCCAGAAAAGCAAAACTCGAGTAGATGCTCTTAAAAAACTTTCATACTTCGTTCCAACAGCTGCAGCATATGCAACCGCAGTGCGGCAAGAACTGCAGCAACAACAACAACAACAGCAACTGCAACAAACAGCTGCAAGTGTTTTGCCTCCAAAAGCCCTTAAACAAGGGGGCGTAACGCTTGCTCTCCTCCCATGCTTCAACTGCTTGCCCCATGGCTTCGCTTACTACTACTACTCTCTCTCTCTCTCTCTTTCACTCTCTCTCATTCTCTTTCTCATTCTCTTTCTCACTCTCTTTCTCATTCTCTCCTCTCTTCTCTCTTAGTTTTTTTGCCACATGTGGCAATGGCATTTGTAGTTATAATTAAATACTTTTTGATTTATGTGCCACATTGTGTGGCAGCTCAAGCAGTTGCTGCTGCTGCTGTTGTTGTGGCAGCCCGCATAACTAGCTAACCAAACATTTATATCCACTTTGCTTTTTTTTATAATTTCTGTGTTTTTTTAAACAATATTATTGCAGCTTTTTGTTGCGTTTGTTTTTATGTTTTTTAGTATTGTTTTTGCTTTTGCTTTTGCTCTGTGTGTTTGCCTACAGCGTGTGTTATACCCCTTGAAATTACATTAAGTGGGGTATAATGAATTTGTTGTAAAGGTATGTGTATTTTAAAAGTAGACATGGCATATAACTTATAACATTTAAAGGTCTGATTAGTCTAGTAAGTAGATTAAAAGCTATTTGAAAACATATTTGCTTTTTACAGAAGTTTATGTACTAAATTCATTTATAATCGCTTTTATAGCTAGGGTATCTTATGGTCTAATACAGCCAACTGTTCCTTACGTATATGCTTATATGTATAATTTTTTTCAATATTTTTTTTAGTATTTTTTTAATATTTATAATTATTCAACGTTGATGGAAAACTTGTGCTATTAGCAAAAAAATTTACATGCTAGTACAAGCACAATTACAGCCACAACAAACTGGGCTCTATGTGAGTGTGTGTGAGTGTGTGTGAGTGTGTGTATATGTGTGTGTGTGTGTAAGTAAACGAGTTTTATTTACAAACATATTTCGACTGGGGGTCGCCTCAAGTGTTTGCAGTTCTCTCTCGTGTTTAATGAACAAGTTATTTCATTTTTTACTAGATTTTGTAGTTTTTTCTACAACTGCGACTAACTCTTCCTCTTCTGCCTTCTCTGCCTCTTCTACTGCTGCTTATGTAATCAGAGGAGCTGAGAAAAGAAAAAAAAAAACAACGCTAATTTAGGCATGACTTTACAACTGTGTAATATGCCTAGGCAAATATGAGCAAGTGACTCCAAAACTGTGGGCGTCTGTGTGGCTTTGGCAAACAAATGCAAACTCAAGCATTAAATTAAGTCATTAAAAGCAATTTTATAGTAAAACCTATTAATAAACATCAACAAAAATATACAAAAAAAAAATATAAGGCATTTATTATAAAGCTTTTTTGCTATGCATTTGAAACTGTTTTACATTGAATTGTTGCTTTTATTTGCAATGTTAATATTTTATTATTTTAAATATATTTATATTTATCTTAATGTATATATCTTTAATGCTTTTAAGTCTTATTGATTATTGCCAATTTGCTAGACGCTTTCGCTTGGAATTCTCAACTAGTTAAAGCGTTCTCATTGCAATTTTCGCTCGAGGCTGGAAATTTTCCAAAGAGTTTCACTTGGCTGTGATAGAAATCTAAAGCAATTTTTTATTGGCTGCACTTTACATTTCAATTGGTTTAAATGTCTTTAAGCCAATTTGCAGCAATTTGATATACGATACAGACGCTGAGCTGCAGTTTTGCAAGCATTTCATTGGCATTTCACTCGCATTTCGCATTGATTACGCTCGCATTTCGCTGGAACGACATATGTTTGTATATATATAAACAATTGATATGAATGCAATTTACAATTGTTAATGTACAACAATTTGTTGCTTGTTTTGTGCCACTGTAGAGCCACACTGATTGCCAATAGGCAGTTTCTCTTTTTGCAAATCGATCGCAAAACTTTCATTTTAATTAGCCAAAAGCAAAAGCAAAAGCCAAAGAGGCTAAAAGTCGGCAAGAGGCGGCATATTGTAATCAATTTTCAATCATGCAAGATTTGTGTGAGATCACAGTCTATATAGACTATATATGTACAGTAGTAGTAGCAATGGCATGGAAAAATCAAGCTTAAACTCAACCGCAAATTCAATTTTTATGCTCGACCAAAAGGTCAATTAGCAACAAGAAAAAGCAACAACAAAACAAAAAAAACAGAAATAACAGAAAATAACACACAAAAAAATAATCAAAATCAAATCACTTTTTGACTGACAGTTGCAGAGCTTTTGCTAGTGTGTGGTGTAGAGAGAGGGGGGAAGTCTGAGCAATTGCAAACCAGTTTACAGTTTTGTATTAGCAATTCGAAAGGCAAAAAATAATTTTCTATTATTGTTGCTTATTGTTTGTTGTTATTGTTGTTGTTATTTTGGTTTGTTGTTGTTGTTCCAATCGTGGCTCATTACACAGAGCAAGGTGTGGCCAACAACAAATAGCCAAGAGTGTATGGCCACCCACCCAATTGACAGTCAACCGCATTGAAATTGCCTCATGTCAAGTGTTCAATGACACAGTGCATGCAAAACCGTACACTACTCAGCCAGTGATTGTAAAGAGCTTTAATATTAGCCCAAGTGTTTTCAAAACTTATTACAGCTCTAACTTTCAACACACAGTATCTTATATGCACAGCGTTGCCAGATCAGCGGACTTGAAGGGCCGTAGTTAAAGCATTAGTTGTACAAGTGTATAAAAATATACTTAAACTTAAAGTTAATCTAACTAAATTTGACTCTAATCTTTAGGCATACATAAGTTAAGTTTGTTGAAAATTTGAATAAAATCCGTGCACTTTAAAACATAATATCACTAAAAATGTTTAGTCATCTTGAGCCTAAAAAACCTTGAAGATATTTCAAGACATAGAAAATCCATTTACTATATCAAAACTGCTTCTCAAGCCTTAGTTCTAACAAATCAAAATGCATCTAAATGTTGCCCATGTGACGCATAGTTGAACCTTTTCATAAGATATACGATTTTTGGAAACCCTCTGTGACTCAGTGTGCCGCTAAGTGCATGCCAAACCGTCGCAGTATGTTGCCTTTTGTATAAATCTTTAGTTTTGTCTTTGCTTGAAATTCCTGCGGCAATTTATGCGTTTCGCTATATATAGATATATATAACTATTTGTATTCATTGAGCTGCCAGTTCAAATGTCAATGGCAACTAAATTGTCCAATGACTGAGAAATATTGCTTAGCTAATGACAGCAACAGCAATTTTTTTTTGCACAATGATATAGCTATAGAGTGAAAGATATAAAGAAGAAGAGAGAAAGAGAGAGAGAGAGAAAGAGATACACAGAGTTTGATTCAAAACACATTTAATTGGCTTTAATTGCTTAAAAACATTGTATTGAAATCACAGCAAAGTGAAAATCGTATGGGTTCAACTGTAGCGCAGTTCAAACTGTGCTCAATGCAGCTCAAACCATTTAGAGCAGGACGTGCCGCAGTTTGCTGATGTCTGGCGCCTTGCCACACTAATCAGCCAACAAAAATGGTATTGCTTCCACGAATTAGAAACGCTCTGAAGCGGAAAAACTTGAAAACAAAACGAAAAACTACCTGAATCCCAGTATTTCTTTCTCTTTCTTTCTATGAGGCCCTCTCTCTGTTGTCTCTTTTTCTGGGCATGTGTTGTTGTCACGTCGCTTCCCAGAGCCGCTTTTAATATTGTTTTTTAAGTGACAACTCTTGTATATATACATATATATATATATACTTCTCTGTTCAAGTGGTCTGCCACGCCCACATGTGCCCACATTACACAATGTCGCACGCTTCACATGTTGCTTAGCTCATAAAATTTTGGTCGAGTGAAATGTTTGTTTTTTTTTTTTGTATGCCTCCTCGATATTTGAAGCATCTGGAAATGTGAAATGAGTTTCGGTTAGTTACTATTAGCCATAGCAATGTTACCTTATATATATATATATATATACCCCATATAGTTGTGTGTGTTTGCGCCTGGTCACGTCGCAATCGGGCGCCTGATTTTGCAATCTAATGAGCTAATATCTCGGTTGTACAGCCACTGACCACAGTTTGGGCAGCATGGCTATAGTTTTCAAATGTTAGACACGATTCGGAATCTGCTCTTTATGAACATAAACCAGAATTAGTAGGTTTATTTTATAGATATTATATCTTATTTAAATTGTTATGCATACCAAAC
The DNA here is from genome assembly GCA_037040025.1 of Sphaerogastrella javana. Lineage (NCBI taxonomy): Eukaryota > Metazoa > Arthropoda > Insecta > Diptera > Drosophilidae > Sphaerogastrella > Sphaerogastrella javana. Next base: position 5,121 of record JBANCZ010003384.1, on the reverse strand, counting down.
TGTAAGCCCATTCGACCTACAGCCTTTGTCAAACTGTAAAGACGTGTGTGAAACGTAATTTGAGTAATATTTCTATACTTTTTAGCAGTTTTATAGACAATTTACAAATAGCTATATCAATATATGCCTCAAAATAAAAACTATTATCATAGTATAGTATTATGTTAATGCGCATATGAAGACAATCGAAATTTTCCAGCTCAAACTGTGCCGCTGTCTCGTTATCTGTCTCCCTATTCCCTTTCACTCCATCTCCGCTCTCTTTCTCTTGTTGTTTAGGTAAATATTATGCCGACATAGATAAGCTGAGGGAAATTGGTTTTGTTGGTCTTTACTATTTGCATATGATAAAGGCTGGCATATTGATTTTTCCACACACACACACACAGACGCACATTCACACATGGACACACCTCCAAAATAGTGAGGTCGGTACAGTTTTAGAGGCCATTTTGTCGGGGCTAGAATTTGTGTCAACTCATTAAAAGACAATCGAAACTGTGGCCAAAAGTCGCATTTTGGCAGACGTCTAAGGTCACTGAGGCTGAAAAACAAATGGCAAAGTCGTAAAAACGTTTAATAAACGTAAACAACAAAAATATTTAAAATGTTTTCGCTGTTTTTGGTTTTCTTATTTCATTTCGTTTTTTGTTTTTCATGTTGGCTTGGCCTAAGAAACTTCCGTTTTGGCCATATGGTTGACATCCTGTGGCCCTGTTTAGGCCATAAATGGAGCCACAACAGAGCGAACCGCCACTGTTGCTGTAGCCATACTTTTGTGGCACACTGTCAATTGGCATTTGTGAACACATTCAAATGTCAATGCCTGATCAAACGTACGTATAACTCCCCGGATCCCAGACATAACTGCTCCAGCTGCAGCTCAACTTGCGAACGTTTATTGTATTGGCAGCTGCCTTTTGGGTTTTTTCTCTTTTCGACCTCCTCCTTCTGTATCTTTTCGGTCGTTTTTTAGCGCTTGACAACGTTTTGAAACCGCCAACAAGTTGGCATGATGTCATAGCCACATTCAATTGGCCAAATGTTTGACTGCCACTGTTGTTTTCTGTCTTTGCCTTTGTTTCCCATTCGGTTCTTGTTCTGTTCTACACCGTATTCATTGCTATATACGCTATAGGGTAGTCGACAGCTGAAACGTTTCAAAACATGTTGTGTATGTTATTCTTTGAGGAAAACAAAGATCATTTTATAAACCCCTCTAGATCAATTGGAAATGATATATGGCTAGAAAACTCTTTTATTACTATGACTACAACAATTCTAGTTAAAATTTTAATGATCTATGCACTCTCGTTGGGGTTTTGTAGTTAATCATCAGTTCAACTTGATTGATATATAGATGGATATAGATCTTTTCCCAAGTGACTTTTACGGGTCTTACGTAACCTAACATAAACTTTATAATAGTGCACGTATTCGCACTTGAGTAACTGAATAAAATGTGCTGTTGCTTGGGAATTTATGATACAACTTGAAGTCGCATAAACAATAAGATCGGCTATAACATTATAATTGCATTTACATCTAGAGGTTATTGGTCTATAAACTCAATTGAAAATAAATTTGATCTGTTATGACGCTCTCCAAAACGATTATACATAAAACTATCAGGCATATTTTGAGCTCTATTGATCCGATCTACAATAAAAGCTCACTTTATAGCTCTAGATACATTTGATCTCCATTTAGTAGCTCCCACTAGCCATAAACTGCTATTATATTAGTCATAGTTTGTCAACACTTCAAAAACAAGTTGGAACATGCAAAATTTTAGCTTATGGAATGACTAAAATTGGTCATATCATATATGATATTGGTATTGTTATTGTTGTTGTTGTTGCTGTTATTTGTTTGTTTGTTGTTGCTATAAATTCTAGTCGCTTGTCGCTTGTCATAGCTAAGTTTATAGCTATGGGCGTTATTTTACATACGGTTATTGGTTATGGCTTGGCACATGGCGCCAGTTGCAGCAGCAACAACAAGTGCAACAACTGCAACAACTGTAACAACAACAACAACAACATCAACAACAACAATAACAACAATTGGCAATTGTCTATTGACAGTTGGTAACTGCCCACAGACATAGAGAGTCAACCCTTTGGCTGTTTTCAAGCTAAGTTTGGCTATGATTTAATGGCCAGCTTATGACATGCAACTGGCCACAAAAGCAATGAGTATTGAGTGCATGAATGAGTGCAGCTGAATGGTAAACTAAATGGCAACAAAAGATACAACTGAACTGAAGGTAAATGGCCAAAAACGGGTAACAAAACAAGCTAAAACAAGCTAAAAACAACCTAGAAGAGGCTTAAAGGGTGCGCCCACAAAGAGTGACAGAGTTGAAGGCGAAGGGAGAGGAGGCGCAGGAGACGGAGAGTGAGAAAAGAGAGTGGGAAAACAAGAGAGGAAGAGGAAGGCCAACAACAGCAATAGCAAGAGCAAGAGAAGACGGAGAAGGGAGGTCGAATGAGAAAAAGAGCGAAATTGAGAGAGAGAGATAAAATTCACAAGAGTGGAGAAAGAGCTTAAAAAATGGAAAGAGAGGAAGAGGGAGGACTTAAAGACCAGGCGGAGAACTGAGACAGAGGAGAGATGGGAGATAGAATGAAAATAGGGAAGTAGAGATAGAAGAGAGGGAAGAAGGGAGCCGTCGAAGGAGCAGGAAGCAGGGAGTAAAGCCAGCGAGTTATGTGGTTGCATGAGACTACGGCGTTTTTGGCCAAAGTTCAGCTACAACAGCAACAAAAGCAACGACAGCAACAAAATGGCAACACCTTTTTCATATAATGCCAAAGCAACAGAGTGAACAAAAAAAAATGTAAAATAAAATAAAGGGGGCGTGCCATAGCCCACTGTTGGCCGGTTGCCTGTTTTTGACTCATGGAAGTCACGTAGCAACTTTTGGATTTGGATTTATTTTTTTCGTTATTTTTTCTCTCTTGTTTCGAGGCATTTGGCGCATTTTGCTTGGCACGCCATGTTTATTAATATTTAAATGCAACGAGCCATTCGCCCCAGACTCAATACCCAACATACACACACGGTCTCCATTGAAAGCACTACTCAGTAGTGAGTACTGAGTGCAGAGTAATGAATAACGAGTACTCAAAGCTATTTGTACAAGAGTCACAGAGTCGGTCGCACAATTTCAGGCTTCAGCGAATTCAACTCGAATTGAGCAGCTGCATATACACAACCTGACAACACAGATACCCTGTAGTTATAAGCGTTTAATCCCTTGAAATATCTATAATGTTGCATACATACAACAGTTTCTAAGCTCTACTCTGAAGTAAATCTAGACATAGGCTTAATAACTATAATGCTTAATATCTATAGGGTATCGTTAGTTGAGTATATATAGGATACCTCTGCAATCCTTTGCTACAAATGTAGCACTCGCTAACTGCAGCTCAGTTTGCTTAGATTGCAATTTGGACATTCGTCGTTGCACTAACTAGTCTGAGGTGGGTGGTTGATGGGCGGTGGTTTTGGGTTTTGGTCGGATGAGGGAATACAACATGTTACACTTCTAATGATGCATGTGCGACTCGCACGCATGCAGCGACGACCCAATTCGTTTGGGTCAGTTTTATAGCTCGTTAGAGCCTCGTTAGTTGCGGCTTCCGGAAATTTGAGCAAAGGAATTACGGCTTTGCCTTGGGTACCGTTCTGATCCAATGAGTTCTAATGAGAGAGTCCGGCTGCAGCCGGTCGATAGGATTGGAACTGATAGCTCGTTAGACACCACGCACATCCGTTGCCAATTGCAGCAGAAGAGAGAGAGAAAGAGAGACTGAGAGGTAAAGATGGACACTAAGAGGAGAAATATAGAAAGAGGGTGCTGATGAGTTTGCCACCCGCTGCCTTTGCTTATATTCATTATTATATCTAGCTACTCGAGTGCCACCTGCCAGCTGAGCTAGTTGTGAGAACAAGAGCATAGGGAGAGTAGAGTGGTAGAGAGTAGAGAGTAGAGAGTAGAGAGTAGCGGGTAGAGGGTACAGGGTACAGGGTATAGGGTAGTAGAGCGCACTCAATACACTTGAGCCCCTCTATTGTTATACACATGATGTTGCCACATGCAACTGCCGCAGCAGTTGTTTTTTCCTGTTATTATTGTTATCTATTCGTTTTTGTCAAGTGCAGTGCTCCTCTTTCCCAACTTTTCTCGCTATGCTCGCTTCTAGAAGAACCCATTTGCTTGCTTCAGCTGCTGGTTTTTTCTGCCTGCGCCTTTTGCACTCAGTTATGCTATTGTTGCCGCTTGTTGTTTTTATGTGCACCCTGCTTGAGTATGTTGTCTCTCCCTCTTTTACCCCTCTCTCTCTCTCTTCCTCTCTCTCTCGCTCTTTCTATTAGTCATGTCCTTGCTAGTTACATGTCCTTTTGCGCTAGTTTTGCTTCATTTGCATTACAAATCAGCTGCAAAACAAGTGCAAATCTGCGACCTACTTTACGAACTCTTCTTCTTTTCTTCGTGCACTTACCTCCTTTCGCGCTACCCCCTTTACCAACTTCTATCCTTTTTACAGTTTTTTTTTTGCGCTTTTTTAACTCTTTTTTTGCCTTTTCCCCTTTAGCTACATTCTCTTCTTTACACCTTACCTCTGCAGCCTTTTACTCCTTTCTTTTCCTTCATTTGGTTGAATGTTGAAGAATTCCCCTCTACCTTACCTCACTTATCCGGCTTATCCTCCTTATTCTCCTTGCTCTTCTTGCTCTCCTTTGCCGTCTAGTCCCATCGAACCTCACTTCCCTGTCCCTACGCCCATGTAAGCCGCACTCCTTGCCGGCATTAGCCCGACAGTTTAGGGGATTGTGTTGGCAACGCGCACATACAGTGCCTGCAAGCAGTATACGCATCCCTTTACACGGCAGCAGTTTTTTCCCACGTTGCATTATATAAAAAAAATAAAGAAAATAAGAAAAACCGCACATAAAAATATTTTAGTCGCTCTCAAGGAAAAAAACCTTTAAAAAAGGCAGAAAAACTGAAATCTAAATCATATATATATATATATACCATATTTTTTTGCAGCTGCCATGTTATGTGTTCTGTGTGTGTGTGTGTGTGTGTGTGTGTGTGTGAGTGGG
>JBANCZ010003383.1:0-12767 GCA_037040025.1 Sphaerogastrella javana | reverse complement strand
GTAGTGATTTGTGTGTGTGAGTGCCTAATGCTACAATGATAAATATTAGAATTGTGTTTTAACAACTGTGTAATCTGAAAGCAAGTCGAGAAGACTTTGTATCTGCTACAAAATAAAAGAAAGCAAATCTATTAACAAATTTTCACATACAAAATTTATATACAACGCGCCGTTTGATTTCTGTAAACATTAAAAATGCTATTAAAACAGTTTATAATAAAATTACGCACACACACGTGTTGCTAAATTTAAAAAATTTGCAGATAATATAATACTGAATTGTTCAAATCATTTTTGTATTTAATTAGGTTCTGTTTGAATTTGTATAAAAAATTTAATAAAATAATACACACTTTATGATAAATTTTAAAATATAATAAATAAATGTGATTAAAATTAATTTGTAACTTAAATTAACACAGAACTGACTCTAAAACTGCTCTAATCATTTCAGTGACTATAGTCATATTTGGTTTGCATATGCATACACAATTTAAAATAATACACACGTTGCTAAATTTTAAAGAATTTTCAGATAATATAAACGTGACTCGCAGCGCTTAATTTGAAACTTAATTTAATACAATGAGATCACAGAACTGACTCAAATTGCTCTAATGGTTTTAGTGTTTAGTCAGAATATGTAAAAAATATTGCTAAATTTCCTAGAATTTGCAGATGACTTAAAAGTGATTCGTACTTAATTTGGAACTTAAATTAACTTAAATCTTATACTGTTCCAATCGTATTAGTGTATGGGTAGATTTGGTTTTGCATTTGTATACATTTATTGGGCACCTGCTCGTAAAATTGATATTGCGTACAATGGAACTATAAACACATAATATATACTATATATATGGTATAACGATAGATAGATATAGTAGTCCATGGTTGTATTGTTTACGGTATCGTAAATTAATGGATATTTTGTGTATATATGTATACACACATGGTCTGATGAATCAATACACTCTATTGTTAAATTCAAGCAAATGAAGTGATTTCGTTTTTATTTTGGCCAAATTGGGCCAGGCTAATGGTTCAGGGCGCAGTGGCTGGAGTGAAACGCTGACAATGAAAGCCACATTATAAATCATTAGCGTCAAACGAATTGCATATATACAGCTCTAACATCTATATCTAATGACCAATTACAACTTGTTTCTTTCGTTCGATAAAATTACAAAATATCATGACTAAGAGCTAGCTATGTTGTAAATGATAATTCTACGATATTATACAAGTTTCCGTAGAAATCGAGTGAGCTACAATTACAATTTAAAAAACCCCAAACAATAATTAGATAGAAATTCCACACATTACATTGTATTAGCATATTTTTTTATTTTGTTTGGAGTTTTGACTGCCTTTTATAATGGTATGGAATGTTCTAATGTGAGCAGAATTTTCACTACGTTTGGCGCTTGACTGCTCAACTATGAAGTGAAAAACAAAATATGCGATGGTCAATTAGCAGGCAGCAGTTGGAAAAACTCAAACCACTTGAGTATATATATAAGAGTTGGAAAAACTCATGAAGGAGACTTAGTATATACTAAGCTAACCACTTTTTCACTTTGATTTAGTTACATATTTTATATACAGAGCGAATATTATCTTAAAGCCCAAGTCAACTGCTCATTAGTTTATTCACCTTGTGCGGACAAGTGTTAGTTGCTGTCATTTGTTAGTCGGAATATGAATATATAACATTCTCCGATTCAGGCGTTGATATTTGTTTCTTGTTTGTGCATCTGTTGTTGATCTTACTTTGATGTTATGCTAATTTATGCAAAGCGTATGCCCGGTGCCGGTTCTGACCTGGGAGGAAGTGCGGCTCGACTCTGCCATAACAGAAAACAAGTGTGTGACCTAATCAGCTAAAAAGTGGGCGGGGCAACACAGTTTGCTGTTAGTTTATTCCTTTTCTTCTGGCTTTCCACAACCTTGAATATGTTGCCAAGAAAGAAATTTAACATACCATAACCAACTCATACAATACTTTTTACAATCAATCACACAAAAGTCTATCAATCTTTTGTTCGTTCTTTTTTTCTTACTTTTTTTGGGTTATGTGTGTTTTTGATTTATTGAAAATATTTCTTTTTTGAGGTTTAACGAACTCTGTTGAAATCTCGTCAGCATTTATTTCCTCATCGTGCACTGATAATGGGGTCGCAGTCTGATTATGCATAGGTACAAGTACAGGGTACTTTACGCACCGTCAGCTTTACTCTGGCAGCTTAAGTCTCGTTTTGATGCCAGAAAAACTGACAGACTGCTAGACTTTCAGACGGCCAGACAGAGTAGAAAAAAATACATAACTGGCCAATATGTAGAGCAAGTCATAGCGTTGGCCAATGACCTTTACTTGCCTTTCACTCAAAATGTGCAGAGTCGTGCCTTAGGAGCCTCCGACTGAGATTTCCAGCTAGAGATTAAAGCGCAAAGAGCTCCAAGTTCAAGCCACATAAAGCGTCTATATTACAATTCACTTCTATAGGGTATACAAATGGATACTGTGCTTAATTTTTGAAAATTGAAAACATTTCTTTGATAATATGCATAGCTTATAATTCCCAAGAGATTCATGAATTATTACGTAAATGCTCTGATAAACAATGATTGCCATGTGTTCTATAATACGAGAGTAAATAGTTATAAAATCTGAACAAGGGAAATAATAAATCATACATGAAATAATTAATCTCAAATCAATTCCAGAGCTGTTCAAACTAATTAGAATATATTATTACTAGTTTTTTGTTACAGTGCATCATGTTTAACCATTTAATGCTTTTAACGAGCACATCGAAGACAGCGTTAACTATTTTCATAACTTATAGGTCATAAACTAAATCAAGATGGGGCTTTAAAAAAAAACAGTAAATAAAGTTTTGCCGACGCGTTCACAAATTGTTGCTTCTGTACGATTTTTGAGTTAGTACACTCACTTCTATACATTATAACTTCAGGGTTAAACAAATCGAATAGTTAATCACAAATCTACATACTAATTAAATCTAAAATACTAAATTTAAATAATGATTATTTATTTCTAAAGGCAGCTAATTGAGCAATTTCTGTCTGCAATATGGAAACGGAGTCGCTTAATCGGAAGAACTCTTCGCGGAAAAGCTCGATTGTGAATGGTAATGGAGATGCAGCCACCAAATTGACCAATGGCGATGAAAATGGTGGGGCTGATGCTGGTGGTGATGGCGGTGGCGGCGGTGAGGTTACACTTAAGGCCAAGATGAGTCTATTGAACGGCTGCACTGTCATCGTGGGCTCCATCATTGGCTCCGGTATCTTTGTGTCGCCCACGGGTGTGCTCATGTATACGGGCAGCGTCAATTTGGCACTCATTGTATGGGTCATTTCCGGACTTTTCTCCATGGTAAGTGCTGAAACGATGAAGCAGTGTAGCAGTATGAGGGAGGATTGCCTATAAATAATAGCTAAGCTGTTATTTATGCAAATGAGCGCCCTACACCTGTTGCTCAGTTCCGGTTTTTTTGTTGTTATATTTTCAATGGAATGCGCCAGTCAACAGATGTGCATCTACTGTATATAGTACAAAATCCAACTAACTAATCGATTCAATGGAATAGGGAAATGAAATATAGGAATGCCAATGTGCAGGCCATAAGGACTCCAGCACTCAATTATAAATGCTGTCAACGCTTTGTCTCTTAATGAAATTGTTGAAATTCCCTCACACACCTACACAAGCACACTTTAACGCACACATCCAAAACGCCCGATGACACAGACACGCCCATGTCAAAAGCACGCGCTTGCTATTCAATAAAAATTACGTATACGCTGCGTGGTCTCTGCCAGTCGAAGTGACAGCCACTTGGCTGCTGTATATATCACGAATTCGATTTAAAACAAGAACTATTTCTGCAACTGACTGCTAAAAGAGAGAAGAAAATATATATACATATATATTAAACAGAAGTCACTAATAGAAATAATGGAAATTATTGAGGCATGTAATGGCATAATATTATACCCTTTAATACTGTAAGAAAAGCAACACTCGCCTTTAAAAATCGATAAATAGATTATGTGTACTCATTTTATAGATCTATTGTGCTAAGTATTTTCAGAAAGATAGTCAACAGATCAGCCTTTAGAAGGAAATTTGCATTTCATAAGTATGCGAACCAAGAACCCTAGACCCAAATCTGGCAAAATTATGTGTTTTACATAAATAATCATAGAACTCAATCTCTTTTAGAATTTTAAATATCTATTATGCTACGAGATTTCACAAAAATAGTTAATAAAGCAGCCTTAAAAAGGAATTTGCATAATAATTATGAAAACCAAGAAACTGAAGCCTTAATATGGCACAATTATGTAATTTACATACAATCAAAATATTCGATCTGTTTGACAATTTTACAACATGGGTTAAGCATTGCATATTAAAAGTTAATTACTGTGATTAATTTAATCGTTGCAGGTCGGCGCATACTGTTATGCTGAACTGGGCACCATGATAACGAAATCTGGTGCGGATTATGCATATATTATGGAGACTTTCGGACCATTTATGGCATTCATACGTCTATGGATCGAATGCATGATAGTGCGCCCTTGCTCCCAGGCAATTGTGGCCCTTACATTCAGTACCTATGTGCTGAAGCCCTTCTTTCCGGAGTGCACACCACCAGAGGATGCATCACGTCTGCTTGCCGTTTGCTGTATATGTGAGTAGTCTTCCATGTATGGGTGAAAGTGCAGTAATCATAGAGCAATCGCTAAGCTCGCGTACTTGACCTATAGATTAGAATAATTAGAATAGAGATCGATGCCATGAGAACTGAGTAAATATTGTGTAAATAACGCTGTGTAAATTTGTTTGACATGGTCTTATCAGCTCTAAGCGCAGCAGGAGGCGTTGCTACATTTTCGATTACATATTCGTTTTTTATTGATGCAGTGTTTACATAAACAAAACAAAAACAAATTGCATAGTATTTTGTGTTTTGGTGCAGTTTATGAACCAAAAAATAAAATGCATTGCACAAATATCGGATAGTTCTAGTCGATTTACATGCTCTATTTTAAATTATGATCAAATCGATAAATTGTTATAGCTCTTCTTTTCAGAAACTCCCATAACGCATGTAAAAAAAACATTTAATAATTCGAAATTTAATTTTGAATTTAATTAGAAGAAAACAATAGTAAATGCATGCAAAAAACGGCGATAACACTGATCGATATATTTTACCTAATATTTTATCCATTCGATAAACTATGTAAAATTTGAATATCTCTCCTCTCTAACACAAACTCCCATCTCCAATGGAAATGAACAGTTAGAAAACACGCGCCATCACATTGGTTGCTGTGCAATAGATAAAATGGTATTTCGAATCAGAAATTGATTTATACAATGTGCCAGTTACTTAAAGTGTCCAAATGTCAGAATATGTGTTACCGCGATAATGTTAATCGAGTACGTATTGATTTTAAAATGCGGAATCGTGAACTTTTCACGCAACTTCACAATGCAAACTTGCAACGTGTTGTAATATGTTGTAAATCCACACATTATTACATCACCCAAAACGATCAGATAATCGACGGACAAGACAACCCTCGTGATTCCATGCAATCGTATATAGTATTTAGTACATAGTATATAGTATATAGTATATAGTATATAGTATATAGTATATAGTGAGTGTAAATCGTATTAAATCTGTTCATTTACAGTGGTGCTAACTTTAATCAACTGCTGGGACGTGAAATGGGCCACCGCTGTGCAGGATATTTTCACATATGCGAAAGTAAGTGAAATGTTGACAACAATTTTAAAGGGATTACTGTGGACATTGTCCGGCTTGGGTTATTGCAGCTCTTGGCCTTGTTTATCATCATTGCAACTGGCATGTATCAACTGTATCTGGGCAATGTGAAGTATTTTAACTTTGAGAACAGCGATACGCGTGTCACATCCATGGCATTGTCCTTCTACTCGGGTTTGTTTGCGTACAATGGCTGGTGAGTGAGCTAAGCTGCTTATGTTTGTTTAGATGTCTTAGACTAATTGGATTTTTATTGTTTGCTGACAGGAATTACTTGAACTTTATCATTGAGGAGCTAAAGGATCCCGTAAAGAATCTGCCACGAGCCATTGCCATCAGCTGCACCCTGGTCACCGTTGTCTATGTCATGGCTAATGTCTCCTTCTACACCATACTCTCACCCGAAGAGGTCTTGGGCTCATCGGCGGTTGCTGTTACCTATGCGGAACGTGCCTTTGGCATGCTGGCCTGGACCATACCCGGTAAGTTCAACTTGCTTTCACTCTGAAGAAAAAGAACGAGCAAAATCTTTAACATAACTTGAACTCTTTACAGTCTTTGTAGCATTGTCCACCTTCGGTGCCGTTAATGGTATTCTGTTGACCTCATCTCGTTTGTTCTATGCCGGCGCCAATGAGGGTCAGATGCCAGAGATTCTTACGATGATACAGATACAGCGCTTCACACCCACACCTGCCGTACTGGCAATGGCATTGCTATCGCTCCTCTACCTCACCGTGTCCGACATCTTTGCGCTTATCAACTATGTGGGATTTGCCACTTGGGTAGGATTATCTTTAGTTGCGCTTCAATGAATTATTCTAATGCCTCTTTTTCCACTTTCACATAGCTAAGCATTGGCGTTGCAGTCCTTTGCCTGCCCTGGCTGCGTTGGGCCCAGCCCAATTTGCCACGCCCCATACGCGTGCCATTGGTGTTCCCAGTTGTGTATCTGCTGGCCACGCTGTTTGTCACAGTGGTGCCCATGTATGCCAGCCCCGTAGAGACTGGCTATGGTATACTGATGATACTATCCAGCATACCTGTTTATCTGGTCTTCATTGCCTGGAAGAGTAAACCGATGTGGTTCCAGAAAGGCATGGGTAAGTGACACCAACTAAAGATAATCACAGATTCGAACTGTTTCTATATGTGTTCACATGCGATATATTATATATGTACTTAATTTGCAAAATTCATTTCATATGATTTAACGCTATGCTCCCGATCGTTGCCAATCTTCTTTTAGGTGGAGTTACACAAGTCCTACAGAAACTGATGATGGTTGTGCGTCCCAAAGCGGCGTCAAAGGTTTTTAAGTTTGCTCCTTATATTAGTTTTGCCTAAGTTTGTACACACACACACACACACTAACAGACGCACACACACAGAAACACACTATTGCCTGCCCTTTGCACTAATCTTTAGAACTAAATCGGTCTAATGCGCGTTTCTTTTTCAAGCATTTGTATAGTTTAATCATTCTGCACTCTTAGCTGTATTTTGTCATATGTAGCGCACTTAAGGGTAGTCTTTAGCCAATTAACACTGTACTTTACTAATGCCATTTGCGTTCTTCTACCTTACAGTAAGCCTCACACACTTCCTACAGAAGCTCATCATGGTAGTCGGCAAGCAGACGAAACCAGCTCAGGTGTAGACATAACAAAGAAATGAAAACAATATTAGCGCATGGTTTTTCCACGGATACGCATTGGGATTCCCCTAGAGACTCAGCTGTACAATTCGAAGGAATAGGTGCGACATCATTTTGGCCAACTGCAAATGATAGCATTTAATATGAAATTGCATAAGAAATAGTTATAAATCAAAGGCTTCTGGTATATATTGCAAGATTCGTTGCTCCTTCAACTTCAACTATAGTTTAAAGAGCATCGTGTCAAGTAATATTCAAACTATTATGAATAGAATATGAATACATGTACGATATATATATATATATTTTTATATATGTTTTAAGTTTTTACACTATGATTTTAGTTTTAATTGCAAGCAAGATTGAACTAACAGCAAAGTTTTGTCATCAAGGTAAAAAGCAACAAAAGAATGAGAATGAAATGTTTGAAGCCTTCATGATGTTAATTGAATTTTAAATTGAATGATTCATATGCATTTATAGAAAATGCTGTGAATACATTATACTACAAACCACATATATAGTATGAAACATGTTCCAAAATGCAATTAGAAATGTTTGCTTTCATTAATGAATTTCATTTCAGTTATTCAGCAGAAATTTAAGCTTTAGTAAGTGTAATTTTAATTTTTTTTATGACAATGCTTTTAAAGTTTATAATTAAGCATAAGTTTAGAGTTGCGCAACATACTCAGAAGATATATCTACTATATATATTTATAATCGTGGCATTTTCTTTCGTATGATTTACCATTTTAAGTTTAGTTCATGCTAAGACGCCGAACTTCACACCAAAAGTTGACATTTGGAGTGGAAATTATAATACAATTTCTTTCTCCAGGCTGTCAGTCAAATTTCAAAACAAACTGCCGCTGTATACTATAACAGATCGTAGTTCTATATCCGACGTAAACCAGTTACCTTACTCCCCACAAAAATCAAGAAGAAAATACAATACATTGCAAATTCGCACATATCCGAACTGTTTCAAACATTGCCAAGATATTATGATATACATATATAGTATATTGATCGAATAAGATAACGTTTTGAAAATTGTTAGCATTATAGCATTAATTATTTGTGTATTGATTACAGTTTTACGGTTTACGGCTTACGGTTTACGGTTTACGATTTTAAATGTTGCTTTAAATGTCTGTTATAAATGTTTACTAATTGAAGCAAGAAAACAAATTCTCATAGTGATTAAATCTGAATATTAGCATCCGTTTTATGGCATATAGAATATATATTAAACAATTTAGCATTGAGTTCGATAAACTGTTGCACATGAATATTAAATGTTTACTAGCCTGAAGCCGGATGAAATGAATGAAGCAAATTACTACAGATATGGAACATATTGTTGACAATAATATTACAATTTATATAAATGTATATGTATGTATTTATATATATATATATGTATAATATCTATTTTATGTATATTACATTATATTATGTATGTGTATACCCGTTGAAAGCTCAAGGACCTCGTGTTACTCCTTGCTAAATCATATATGACATAATACATAAATACATTTTCAACCAAATTGACTTTTGTTTTACAATCCATTCAATTGGGCTCATAGCTTTGACTGCTGCCTGCAGAGGGTATGTGTTAGTCGAGTCGCAGTTAACAGTCAATATTATGAACCAACTCAAATAGTTATACTTTGTATAGGAACATATTGTATAGAGTCAATGCATAGTTTTCCTTTTATGCAGCTCCTTCTGTCTATGCAAGAGCTCAAAATGTTTGGTCTTCATGTAGGTGGACAGAGTGCAGGCAAAGCTGCTCTTTTTAATCTCCTTTTCAAGCTTTCGTAGCTGCATCAATGACTCCGTGTATTTATCTGTCAGTCCCATGCGCTTTGTACGCTGCTGGAGCAATATGGCCTCAGCATCTCCGCCACTCTTGTCATTGGGCAAGCGACCGAATTTCTGTTCCATACTCAGTTTAGCCTCGTTGAACATGCTGTCAATGCGATGATACCAAGCAGCCAACTGGCTGAAGTCCTCGGCACATGGATTCATGGGACGGCAGCGCAAGGATATGTTGTCTAGACTCCTCGACGGTCGTGGCTCACGCAGGCTACTGCTACTGCTCAACTTGCTACTGATTGGAAGCGACAATTCGCTTGGCCTGCTGAGCGGCGCCAGGATTGGCTTGCCAGCTGCGGCGTTAATGCCCACGTAGGCGGTATCTGCCAGTTTTAGAAACTTGTGCATCTCCTGCATCTCCTCCCTGTCCAGCGACAGTTCACACAGCAGCAGCGTGTGAATGGGACTCTTGATATCGAAGCATTCTTTGATGCAATCAGTAAGCAAAGTTGACTTGCCACCCCGGCCCTTTGCGGGCAATGTCTTGAAGAAGCTGTCCACATCCTGGCGGTCATTACAGTCAAAAATGTTGAAGATGGTCAAATGCACTGTGTGCTGCTCCTGCTGTCTGAGATCCCTCACCATAAACTCCACATTGATATAGTCATCGCCATGGGCATGCTCGTACAGTGATCTGTACTCGGTTTGCAGCCACTGTGAAAGTTTCCGCGTCGTCAGCATTTCCCGTCGCTTGGGTCGGTCCTTATTCATAGCTTGTCCACGTTTGGCCGGCAGCATATTGATCATATCGAATTTTCGCACATCATAGTACTCCACAGTGATGCACTCAAGCCGCAAGCATAACTCCAGCAATAATTTGTCCACCTCGGCGACCAGCAAACGCGATAACAGTTTGATGTTCTGTGCACGATGTGGCGTCAGTCGGAGCAGACAACCATCACGATGTTGGCGAAACAATTGCACGAGCAACGATTTCAGCTCGACGCAAACATGACTGTCCTCCTCGTGTCCAATGGCATCAAACTGCATCTGCTGGCCCTCATTGCTGCCGTGCATCCGCAGCAGCAGGGATTTCCTATTCAATATCTTCACCTCGCATGTACGCAGAATTTCCTTGAAGCTCTTCGACCTGTGCACCGTGTCTGTAAAGGTTACCACGACCCGATGCATTTGATCGCTTTTATCGGACATGTTGTCAGGTTGATGCAAATGCTTTACAATTCAGTGGATCTGGATTTGAGAGTAACAAAAAGAAAGATACGTGAAATTTTGAATAACTTAAAAACAAAATATATAGACTGAGTGCCTAAAAGTCTGGGGATAATTTAACAAGTTTTAACATATTTAACAAACATTTGGACATTTATTGAAATGATTATAAATGCATTGAAACATGAAAAATATATTAATCGTAATAAAAGTAAGTAAGTATAAATTATGTAAATACAAAAAAGAATCGGGAGCCATTTCTCTTGGGCTTAATATGAGAGACTTTCATTATGGTATTTTGATATAAGCCAATTTGTGGATCAGTTTTTTTGTGTACCATCCATGAATTGCTTTAGTTGTGCCTCGTACGACTCCATGACTGACATAACTTCGTTCCGTTGATCCGCAAGTTCTCTATGTCCCTGCAGTAATTGTTTCTCCTGCTCAACAAGCTTCAACAGCAGCTGCCGCACTAATGCGAATTTGCTATAATTGTCCTCACAGGGTTGCTCTATAATTGCATTATCTGAATCACCAGCAGCTGACTGGGATCCCATCATAACCTCTAGATTCTGGAATTAGCCAAAGCTTAATGAATTGCCTCTAAAATGCTCAACGTACTTACTGTTTTCCTTCGATCCTGTTGAGGAAGATGCTGCATATAGGCCAAGTGACCCAGGCCCAGCAACTGAACCGTCTCGGAATTGATGCAACTGCCAGTGACCACTGCGTGGCACATGATAAGAATATATAATGGTTTGATCCGACACAATTCAGTAACCTGTTGCACATACGACGTCAATCTGTTAACTGAGAGCGCTGCTGTGATGGGATCATTGCTAAAGTAGTAGCGAAAGCCACACAGTGTGCCCACGCTGATCTGCTCCATGCGCACCAACAGTATGTGAAAATGAACAGTGAACTCGTTGCCCAACTCCTTGTCCATAACGCTATAGGCTACCTCCAATGCCTCGTGACACATGCCCCATGCGGAACGCCAGCGATATTCGTTCAGCAGCCAATACATCAACATCCTAGTGCAACCGAAATGCACATGAGCCCCTCGGGTGGAGGCTGTCTCATCATCAGGTATTTGCTTATAGCGCACAGCACAACTGTTCAGAAGCAACGATTGTTGTGCCAGTTTTACATTAACCTGCACGATCAGCGCATCCACCAAGAATGCCTCAACGTTGCGACGTTCATCGGCGAGCTGTATGAGCAGACAGTCCCTTTGTGTTATAAACATTTTGTCCAGCAATGTGATCAATTCGATCTCCTTGTGCTCCTCCTGCCTCTGCACAGACACCGCATGGAAATTTAGTTTCTGTGCCACCATCACCCGAGGCATTGCTGTGCTCTGGGCGCACAGGAGACGCAGCGTGTTCCCATTCAGCACGGAGACTTCGCCGTCGAATTGGAACGTGTTCTGATCAGTGTCGTTGTTCTCCGGGTTGGCGATCTTATCTATGTAGGCAACAACGCGTGTCTCTGTCATTATCAATTGGCATGCAATAAGCCAAAACTAAAAAAATATCAAAAATACAAACAAATTTACACAAAGTACAATTAGAGCATTTGAGGAGATGCCGTTACTTTTAGAAACGGTGTGACCAACCGTGTGAAAAGAGAAATACATTAAATTCGCACAGCGTTTTGTTATGCATAACAGAATCTGCTCAGCTGGAAAGTGTGGAGCAACTGTGGTTGTCATAATATGGTTACAATGGAAAATAATAATTTAAATAAAAGAATGGCAACACTTTTAGCTAAAAACAATTGGTTAAAAAAAAGAGCACTGTAAATTAAGCGCTTGACAGCTCTTTTACATAAAATTAATTGAGGCTGTTAAGCATGTCAATATAATAACATGAACATATTTCACAAACAAACTCAAACACTGTTAAACTATTTATATAGCGACATTGCTTAATCAATTAATTTATTTATTAACATAGTTTCGTATACAAAAGCCACTGAAAATCTAAATTAAATTGTTTGTAATCGTTCCAAAGTAAACATTACTGCTCTCATAAGTAACTCTAAAATACTTGCTATTGCTGCGCATCTCTTGTTAACAGAACAGCCAAATGTTATAAGCATACGGAACTACGCACATGGAACACAAGCAAAAAAAAAAACTTATCAGCAGAGCAGCAAGTTGCATTTTCCATACGATAAAAAAGCCAACATTGATAATAAATTGTGATACATGTTAAGTG
>JBANCZ010003381.1:0-12771 GCA_037040025.1 Sphaerogastrella javana | reverse complement strand
GACACATACGTGTCTGTATACTATAGTTTGCTTGATTTTGTGTATGTGTATGTGTATGTGTATGTGTGTGTGAGTATTTCTTTGGTCATTCATTAATTATTAGAAATATGTTTCGTTTGCGCTATCGCACTTTGAGCTCAAGTGGCGCGTTTTATTAAACGTTGTGCCGCCCCTCTCCATGGTAAACAGCCGAGCCCGTCCATGGTGAACAGCCTGTCCATGGTGAACTCTTTTTGGGTGTCGGGTCTCTTGTAGTTGGTTCATTTAGTTGATAGCCATGGTCGTACCATCAAGAGTAGTGCTGTGGTATACCCTGTAACAATAGTTTGTGTTGGCTAATCATGACAGTCCCTTTGGTAACGTCGTAGTCGCAATCCGAATGCAATCCAAAATGTACGTAATTCAGCATTTTTGAATTTTCGAAATCGCGTAATTACAGCAATTAAAACCATTTGGTTCCAGTTTCCATTCATTCGTTTGGCATTTTCAAATGAATATACATAATACTATAATAGTTGTTTTAATTAAATGGGATTTCAATACATTTTTCGATGTAATTTTTTCTGCCTTTGCTAGACTGAACCCAAAGTTCCAATCTTTGCTTTATATTAAAGAATAATAATTGCTTTTAAAAGTCTTATTGGTACTATCTAGTTATGTGTTTTTTAAACTAAATAGCTAATAAAAATACCACAGGCCTCTTTATAGTAGAAATCGTTACGACACATTACCTATGAAATAAATAGGTTCTATGGTATTATATTATATTTGTTTAAGATCTTTTAAAGGGTCTATTAACTAACTAACTGGAATAGTCAGAAGGAGACATGACCGACACCATAAAGTATTCATATTCATGGTCAGGAAGAGAAGCAGAGTCGATTGTACCACATTTAGATTTCTAAACTATAAGAGCTACAGTATTTATATTTGGCACGAACACTCCTTTGCTCTGCAAGCGGATCGGCCCTATCCAAATATAGTTGGGAATTTAAAATTTTGTATACCTGCCCCAACTCCCCCGCTTGTGGAAGCCCGAAAACTAAAGATGGTTATAACTTGTGCAATTTTAAAGATAGAAGATTATGTTTTAGCACATATGTGCGCATTTATATTATACATCTACTGTCATATTCACATTTTGGATACCTCGCTTCATTCCTTCACAATTGAATACCAAAAAATTCAAATCGACATAACACGCGCTTTTTTGTAGCTAGAAGGTTATGCTTAAAATTCCCTTATACACCTATTCCCATATTGAAGTTTTGATTCCCCACTCGTGGGTATACTAAAGTTTAAACCCACCTTACAAGCCCATTTTTTTTTGGGCTCGAACATTCTATTTCGGCACATATATTCAAAATTAGATTACACACTTATTTTTTTTTATGGATTATCGATAATGCCAAACTGTCCCGAAAATTCTATACTGTCTTGGAAAATACTAAACATAGGGTCCCTACTGTCGGGCACCGACCCTACTGTTGGATATTTTTTGTATTGTATTATATTTAGTTTAAAAAACTCTTATCATGGAACGCCGACTTTTGCCACAGACACTACATATGCACATACTTGTTGACCCGTATTGACTTAATTTAAAAATGCTCGGAATCCCAAACATAATGTTCGTATACATATATATATAGATTCTATTATTTTAGTCCTATGTTCAGAGAAATCAAAAGGAGCTACGTATTTTGTTTGTAACAGGTAAACATCATGTCATGGAACATATGCCCGTCTGTTCGCCTCAGTAATCGATCGACTTGACCTCGCAATATAAAATAGATATAGCGGTTATTCGGTACCAAGACGGATATAGGTAGCTCAAATTTCGGTACCATTTCTGCATCCACAACAAATAGATAGGCAGGACAATTTTAAATATAAAAGTTTCGACAACTTTAAATGAATTTAATCTTACACTTAAAGGGTATTTGGAATTCGATTGCCTTAAATAATATATCGTTTAATTTATAACCGTACAAAGACAACGCATTCAGGTAATAACGCTTACAAATATCAGGATGGGGGCTCATGTTTGGCATGTTTGGTCTGGGTTGTAGAAATCTGACCAAACACTCACACATCTGATATATGTGCATGTAGTATGAGTCTGTGTGTGTGTGCGTGTGGAATGGTGCTCATTCGGACAAACTATAGTCATATATAAATTTGCAGTTAAGCTATCTTATCAGAAATCCTAGTCAAAGAGTATGAATTTAATTAGAATTAATGCATGGTGATTTGATTTGTGGATTCTAGGTTAGTTTTAGTTAATCAGTGACGGCGATTGGTGCTCGAGTGTATTAAGTGGAGTGCAGATTGCGGAATCCGGAAATAAATTTCAATTTTATTGAATGTACATAAATTAATCGTTTTTTCCTTTAATTATTTTCAATGAATATCGTTTAATAAAATCTATTATTTTGAAAAAATATATCTTTCAGCACAAAAATGCACAAGGCCGTTAAAAATAAATCCAGTAAGTTATTAGAACAAATATATAATAATATTAACAAGTGATTCAAAGTAAGACTATGATCAATTCGAACAGATACTTTCGGTATATATATTTTTTTTATTTGTTTAGTTAATATTTAAAACTTTCAATTGTGTATTTTCCATAATAATAGATAACTAGCTAATCTTCAACTCATACATATAGTATACATATATACATTTATAGTGCCTCTGTAGTGGGCACTTGAAGTAATCTTTTATTACCATATACGTGCTTGGAATAGATAAGTCTATATACAAAATATACTATATTTATCAAAATTACGTATTAATACTTTTATGTTCAATCATTGCCTCTGTCACTTCCACTTCCATTTCCATTTCCAGGGCTATTATGTGGCCTCAAGAATGCAAAAGCCGATTTAACGACGGCCAAATTCATACTATACTATGGGTAAGTGTGTCATATGGGAAGCCTCTGTCAAAAATGTTCACGAAATTCTTGGACTGTAGACCCAGTGTGGCCGATAGCGATATCTACGACTTGCACGATTCAAAGAGTCTGCTGGAGGACGAGCATTTAGATTTGACTAAAAACACTGTACTGTATCTACATGGATATTTGGAAGATCCAGATGTGGAGAGTATTCATGTTATAGCTGAGGCCTATTTAGAGCGAAATGACACTAACCTGATTGTATTGGACTGGGGCGAACTTGCAGATGGTAATTATATATTCGATGCTGTGGTTAATGCCAAACAATTGGGGCCACAGCTCGCAAAGGTTCTGATTGAAATGTTCGATCATGGTTTGGATATCGATAAGTTGCACATTGTTGGCCATTCATTGGGTGGTCAAATGGCTGGAATTATAGGTCGTGAAATTCTGAAACGCACCAAAGGTGACAAGAAAATTAAAAGGTAGTTTTATGCAAACAAAAACCAATTGCATTTGCTGATACAATTGACTGTTTCAACTTTTGTAGAATAACCGGCTTAGATCCTGCATTTCCACTCTTCTACCTCACTTGCGGAATAACCGCTCACTTGAACAAAAACGATGCCGAATTTGTAGATATTATACACACGGATGCCTGGTTGTATGGAGCACCGAGCAGCTCTGGTACGGTCGATTTCTGGCCGAATGCAGGCAAAACCCTGCAACCTGGATGTCCAAAGCGTAACTACAAAATGCTCAGTGACAATGACTTATCCAGTCATAGAAGAAGCTGGTGGTTTTGGGCTGAAAGTGTGTCGGATCGTTTTCCAATACGATTCGATTCTGTGGCCTGCAAAAGTTGGGATGATTTTAAGCAGAAGAAATTCATTGAACCTGAGCAACCTGTGGTAATGGGTCACTTTTGTCCCACAAAGTAAGTAGTCAAGCTCATAATGCAACCATTTATAACACATATTTGTATATTTATTGTAGTGTTCGTGGCGATTTTTACTTACAAACCAACGGCGCATCTCCCTTTGCCCGGGGCAAAGAGGGTACTAACTACGTTGACCCCAAGGAACTGTTGGGAAACAACAATACTTATGAAACTTGTCATTGTGAATAAATTTAAAGAAGAAATGAATAATAAAGTTGAATTGTTGCTTGCTTCTGTTAAACGGTCTAATTTGATTCACTCGATATTTGCAATAATAAAATATCCCGCTTGACATAGTGGGAAATTTATCGAATGTGTAAATGAAAAATTCGATACATGCATAGTAGGAAGTAGCTTATCGATAGCATTTATTCGCACATCGAACTATCGCCAATAGCCAAGCTCAAGCAGCCCTGGTTCCATGCATGCAGTGCATCTCTAATAGCATTCCATACTGAATCAATTTAGTTGGAGCGGCTAGAGAAATAATTAATTTTCGCTGCTTGAGAAAACGCATGACAACATGAAAATAAAACTTATCGACTCCGTAGTGCGCAGTTTTAAGGTGGCCAAGGTGTTCCGCGAGAACACCGACAAGATCAACGCCATTGACTTTGCGCCCAATGGCGAGCATCTGATATCCTGCAGTGAGGACGACCAAATTGTTATTTACGATTGCGAAAAAGGCACACAGTCCCGCACAGTTAATTCTAAGAAATATGGCGTTGACCTAATACACTTCACGCATGCCAATAACACGGCCATACACAGTTCGACAAAAGTGGACGACACTATCAGATATTTGAGTTTACACGACAATAAATACCTTCGATATTTCCCTGGGCACACCAAGAAGGTCATATCATTGTGCATATCGCCAGTTGAGGATACATTTCTGTCTGGTTCATTGGACAAAACGTTGCGACTGTGGGATCTGCGCTCACCGAATTGCCAAGGCCTAATGCATCTGTCGGGCCGACCCATTGCCGCGTACGATCCAGAGGGTTTGATTTTCGCTGCCGGCGTTAACTCTGAGAGCATTAAGCTGTATGATCTGCGCTCTTTTGATAAAGGACCATTTGTAACGTTCAAACTGAATCAGGAGAAGGAATGTGACTGGACTGGCTTGAAATTCTCTCGTGACGGCAAGACAATTCTGATTAGCACAAATGGTTCGGTCATTCGATTGGTGGACGCCTTCCATGGCACGCCATTGCAGACATTCACTGGTTATCCGAACAACAAGGGCATTGCCATTGAAGCCAGCTTCAGTCCCGACTCTCAATTCATATTCTCCGGCAGCACCGATGGACGTGTGCATATCTGGAATGCTGACACTGGCAATAAAATATCTGTATTAAACGGAGATCATCCCGGACCAGTACAATGCGTACAGTTTAATCCCAAGTATATGATGCTCGCCTCGGCGTGCACAAACATGGCCTTCTGGCTACCTACATCGGAGGAGGGCGTATAAGAGATACTATGTTATAAAAGTAACAATAAGCTTTTTGTCTTTATTTTAATAATTTTAAAAATAAATAATAATAGATTCTAAAATTGTCTAATCTGATTTTGTGTTGCCTTGTGACGTTCGTAAGCGACGCGTATGGTGCTTAAGAGTTGCGCCAGATTATGACCCATTTTTGCGCTAATCCCCAAGAGATTGCCACCCTTTAATTGCTGTTGCAGATGTTCGTATTTTTCAGCACAATCTGGCATATCCATTTTGTTGGCCACCACCAGCTGAGGCCGATTAGCCAAGCTGCCGCCGAATTGTTCCAGCTCGTGCATCAGGTGCGTATATTGAGTCCAAGGAGAGCTGTCTGAGCTGGCATCAAGCACGAACAACAACAACGTGCAGCGTTCGGCATGTTTTAGGAATTGTATGCCTAAGCCCTTGTTTAGGTGTGCATCTTGCACTAGACCTGGCAGATCGGCAATGGTCAACTGTACATGATCATCGTACTCTACTGTGCCGAGATGTGGTCGCAGTGTGGTGAACGCATATGGTGCCACTTTTGGCTTCGCACGTGTCAGTGCGTTTAGCAGCGTGCTCTTGCCAGCATTGGGAAATCCGATCAAACCCACGTCGGCCATACTGCGCAATTCCAGCGTGTAACTAAGATCTTCGCCTGACGGCCCATATTCACAAACTTTAGGGCTTGTCTCCTTGTCAGTGGTAAAGAAACGATTACCTTTACCGCCAGCTCCTCCACGCGCTGCTACAAACATTAAATCGGCATTTGCCAAATCCGCAACAATCACACCGTGTGCATTACGCACAACTGTTCCAACTGGCACCTTAACAATCATGTGCATTGCATTCTTGCCATGGCAGTCCTTGGCACTGCCAATGCCTCCCTCTGTGGCACGCACCACGCTGCTGACGTGATTGAAATTACGCACATCGTTCGATGCCTGCAGTATAACATGGCCACCGTTTCCACCATCCCCACCATCGGGACCCGCGCGCTCATTGCACCAAAGCTGCAGGAATGACACACAGCCGTCACCGCCTTTGCCACCAATTGTTCTCACTCTTTTTGCATCCGAAAAGTATTGTGCCTACAAGAGAAAACTGTAGCTCGAGTTATGTAAAGAACTTGCGATTGCTTACCTCCTTGCGGTTGGACTTGGCTTTTTTCGGTCGGAGCGCTGCGGCCACCTGGCAGTAATTGATTCGGGTCTTAAGAACACTATTTACTGTCAATAAGCGCCTTGAAACTGTAAACAGCGGCATATTGCATGTGCTACAAAAAATCTTGTTGTTATCGGTAATTGAAATGCTTTCAATTATCAGCCGGCAATATATCGATAGTTATGGAAAAAAATTAATAAATAAAGAATTATTACGTTTGGAGGATAAATTAAGTTAAAGGGCATTTTATACATTTGCAAACACAAATTGAATTATGAAATTAATTAATGTTACTTAGTGTTACCCTGTAAATGTATATTCACTCAAGCCGGCATATTCGATAAATTGATCTGTTTGTGCTTATGTTATCGGGTGTTATGTTGCGGGCCAGCAGCTGTGTTTGCAAACAAGTTAAAAAAATGTTCATCAAGACGGCACTCGTAGATCTCAGTGGTACACTGCATGTAGAGGATGAGCCCACACACAATGCGGTTGCCGCACTACAAAGGTTTACTTACAGAGAAGCAATCGAATAATAGTAATATTACACTAATATGCACTTGCCGCTTGTAGATTGCGTGACAGCGGTGTTTTCGTTAAGTTTGTAACAAATACCACAAAGGAGTCCAGACAGACATTGTATGAGAGGTTGATCAAAATAGGCTTTCAATTGGATATCTCGGAGATATTCAGTTCGCTTAGCGCAGCTGCAGCATTTGTTTCTGCAGAGAAATTGAATCCATTTTATTTGCTAACAACTGATGCACGACAGGATTTTCCCGATGAGGACGATCGCCGCCCACTCGACTCGGTAGTAGTAGGCCTGGCCCCTAATGCATTCAATTATGAGCACATGAACAAAGCATTCAAGTGAGTAGGACAAATTGCAACAGATCGACCGTATTGAGAACGTCACCAATATATATAATATTTTGCAGCGTGTTGTTGCAGGAGAAGTCACACAAACTGGTCGCAGTTCATCAGGGCAAGTATTATAAACGGGAAGATGGCTTGGCCCTAGGCCCTGGTTGTTTTGTCAAAGGCCTGGAATACGCGACGGGGACTACAGCCACGCTTATTGGCAAGCCAAATCCATATTTCTTTAAAAGCGCTTTGCCGGAAGGTGTATCTCTAGATCAGTGTGTCATGATCGGAGATGTACGTATGGCATGACGTTTAAGCAGCGATTGTTGTTATTTGAAATTGTGTATGTTTCAGGATGCCAACGATGACATTGCCGGAGCTATGAACGTGGGTTTACAGGGTATACTGGTGAAGACTGGTAAATTTCTACCGAATGCACTGGCAACAATGTCAACACCGCCAACAGCTGTTGTGGAAAACTTTAGCGAAGCAGTCGACTGGATACTACGCCAAAGGAGTGTTTGAATACGAACTTTAGATCAGACAGATTATGATACTCTAATAACATACTCCGCATGACGCTCTAAAGGCGTAGGCCACTTCCCATTTATGAATTCATGCAAATTGAATTTGAAAAAGCTTTATCAAATGTTTTATTATGTGCTTTGAAATTAAACAAAATGCAGCTTATTTGCTTTGACCGTTGCAAATGGCCAATGCAATCTTGATGCGTATGGGTATGTATGATTCATCCTGCTGAGTATATGCAATTTATTTTATTTTCTCCGTTTAATGCAAGTTTAGTTGAGCTTTGTCTGAGCGAATTTATTTGCCAATTCGACAATTTCGCCGACACGCTCAAAATTAGCACCAGACGCCTGTGCAGATTCTGGTTTGCCGCCTCCTTTGCCACCTAGCACTGGCGAGACATGCTGCACCCATTCGTTGGCCTTTAGACCCTTCTCCACAGCACTCTTGGGCACTGAGCAGAGACAGAAAATTTTCTTCGAGTCGACATCAACGGAAATAAACATGGCTGCAGCGTCAGGCAACTGGGAGCGCACCTGTTTAAGTGCAGCATCCAATGCCTTGGTATTGTTATATGCTTCTAGTTGATGCACCAACACAGTTGCTTTTGGATTGGCCTCGCACAAGGACTTGGCGCGTTCGACAACCGTGACAGAGACAGCTGCACGCAGTGCGCGCTCTTTGTCGTCAAGAGTCTTCTTGAGGGTTTTCAATAGGTTACGCATCTCGTCCTTCTTAACATAGGGTATGGTAGCATGAGATATCTGTTCGGTTAGCTCGACGATTTGCTTGACATACAGTTTAGAATCCTTGCCGGTCTTATCAGCATCGATGGTTGCTTGCAGCTTAGTAATTTCCTGCTCGAAACATTCTGATTTCTTGAGGGCTTTCAAAGCTTCGGATCCAGTCAGTGCCACTATGCGACGTATACCCTTAGCAATGGCCTCTTCGCTGCTAATGACAAAGTCCATGATGTGTCCAGAGCGACGCAGATGCGTTCCTCCACAGAATTCCACAGATGTTTGTTCACCTGCATCGGATTCTGGTTCTGCCTCCAATTGGTCTACAGGCACACCAAATGATATGACACGCACTGGATCTGGATAGACCTCGTCGAATACGGAGCGCAAACCGCGTATTTTCTTAGCCACGGATAGCTGCGATTCCTTAGCATAGATGGGCACATTCTTGTAGACCATATCACGAGTCAGCTGCTCCGTCTTGGCAACCTGCTCAATGGTCATTGCGGACTTGTTATTGAAATCGAAGCGCAGCTTCTCTGGCACCACAAGCGACCCCTTCTGTTCCGTATCCCTGCCAAGAACTTGAAGTAGACAATGGTTGAGCGCATGAGTAGCCGAATGATTCTTCATCGTCAGCCAACGACGCTCCGTATCCAGATGTAATTGCAATTCGTCACCCACCGACAAGGTGCCCTCAACAACACCAATATGAAGAATGTATCCACCGCGATTATAAACACGGTCCACCAAAAATTCATTAGCCTCATCATTCAGTTTGACCAGAGCACCCTGATCATAGATCTGACCGCCACTTTCTGCATAGAAATTCGTTTTGTCCAGCACAATGCCTGCCTTTTGGCCGCTGGTTATCTCCTGAACGAATTGATTTTCAAAGCGCAGAGCGACAATCTTGCTGGTGCACCCGCTGTAATTGTATGGAGAGTCCCGTTCGTCCGATTCCGCTTCGTACTTGTATTTAAATGAATCATTCGTAGGGGGGACACCCTGCTCTTGCAGCTGTGAAATGGCATGTACGTCTAGGTTTATCTCCTCAATCTTACTGGCACCTTTTCCCTGAGACAGTATGTAGGAATTCTGTTTGGCTGCATCATATCCAGCCATGTCTATTTGCAACGACTTCTCCTCGGCCATTAACTGGGTAAGATCCACTGGAAAACCATAGGTGTCATATAGACGCCATGCCACATCGCCAGGAATAGTAGTCTGATCTTTGCCAAGTTTTGCAATTGTGCGATTCAGTAAATTGCGTCCACGTGAAAGCGTTTTGAGGAACTGCAACTCCTCCTCGTTTATAATATCCATAATATGTTGAGGATCCTTTTTGACTTCGGGAAATGCATCACCAAGTAACTCTACAACGGTGTTCACCAGCGTGGCAAAGAAACCAGGCTTGGCATTCAATTTTTCCGTAGCATAGCTGCAAATGACAGAATTCAGAGAGGATACTATTGGTGCGTCAATTCGTTATATCTTACCGCACAGCACGACGTAGGATGCGTCGGAGTACATAGCCCCGCCCAGTAGTGTCGGGATTGCCACCATCAGCAAGAGCAATGGTTATTGTGCGCGCATGATCGGCCAGAACGCGATAGGCCATATCAATGCCATCAACGTCATCAGCGCCAACGCGTCCCTGATAGGCTGGTGCCCCAGTGCCTGCTTGGATGGCATCGAATAGCGGGACAAACAAATCCGTATCATAATTGGAGCGTTTATTCTGGATAACTGAGACCAAGCGTTCGAATCCCATGCCGCAATCAATGTGCTTTTTAGGCAACTGCTTCAAGCTGCCATCGGATTCACGATTGTATTGAATGAACACCAGATTCCAGATCTCAAGAACATCAGGATCATCCATATTGACCAATTCGGGAACGCTACGTCCGCCAATTCGATCGAAATGCAGCTCGGAGCAGGGACCACATGGGCCAGTCTCACCCATTTCCCAGAAATTATCTTTCATGCTGCCGGGGAGAATGTGTTCTGGCTTGAGACCCAAATCCAGCCACATTTGTTTACATTCCAAATCTGGTTCCAGACCGCTAGCGGCATCGCCACCAAAGTAAGTCACGTACAAGCGATCCTTTGGCAAATTAAGACGCTCCGTAAGAAACTCCCATGCCCAGCCGCAAATCTCTTTCTTGAAGTAATCGCCAAATGACCAATTGCCCAACATTTCAAAGAATGTATGATGGTACACATCCTTGCCCACATCATCCAGATCGTTGTGCTTGCCACCAGCACGAATACACTTCTGTGTGTTGGCCACTCTCACCCATTTGGACATTTCGCTATTCGGATCGGCAGTGCCCAAGAAGATGGGCTTAAACTGATTCATGCCAGCATTGGCAAATAGCAATGTTGGATCGTCCAGGGGTATAGTGCTTGATGAATGCACATATATGTGCTGTTGCTCCTTAAAGAAGTTCAGGTATGTATCACGCACTTCCTTTGCGGTCAGGAACTTCATGTTCTTCGTTTTTTCTCGAAACTGCAAAGACACAACAAATAAAACACAAAGGTTAGTTTCTTGCCCAGTTGCCACGCGACAATGCTGTTCGCTCTGTAAATATGTATAAATGTACGTCTGTAAGTGGCCGTATATCTAATTCAATGCATGTGCGAGTTGCGGCTGTCTGGTTAAGGTTTGTGAAAGTCCACAAGATTTATTTTTCAATGTGGTGTTATTAAACAAACTTCGATCAATACGCAACACTGCTCATAGACATGTTTGTCCGTTTCGAAATGTTGTTTGCATTTAGTGCGCATTACTCACCTTTTTTGAAGAATTTAATGCAGATACTGAGCAATTTCGTCAACCGACTGCAACAACGTGTAAGTTTTGCCGATAGTAGTGCGCCAGTTCATTTATGAACTAGTTCGAATGTTCACTTATCGAATTCGATAATGGGCAAGAGTAATTCTATCGAGTTTGAAGTACTAGAAGTTGGCGCCAAGTTTTAATCAATCAAAATCACATGTGTGACCTTATATTTATATTAATTTAAACAAGGCAATAATTTGTATGATTTAAAAGTCCAGTCGTTGAGGTATATGTTCCTCAGCGAGTTTATTTTCTATTTCCTTCATTCGCATCATTAAACTGAAATTCTGCTTCTCCTCTTGCCCTGTCAGATACATAGTGACGAAAGCTTGTATGGCAATTAAAGTGCTCAGAGCTGGTATGACAGGACGTGTAAACTTCCTGTAAAGCATAAACACTTCTCTGGGACTCTCTGTTATCGAAGGCACACGATATGTATAGCATCTAGTCGCAAACATAAATGCAGCAATCGGAGCAAGTAACGTAGGATACACGACGCCCAGAGCCGATTGGAAAGCAGCACTGCGTACTTGGGTGCACACCGGGCACTCTGACAGGGGGTCAAGCAGGATTGGCCGCTGTATAAAGAATTTATGGCTCAACATTGTGAATATCGCCGGCACAGCAACAATTGGCAAATAGCTGGACAGACGACCATGGTTGCCCACTCTCAGCCGTGTCCGGTAGTGGTTGTTTACATAAGCACCAGTTGCAGCCGCCATTGCCGCCAATATGCCGGGAGTATAGCGCAGTGACCAACTGTTACAATTAGACCAAATAATATCAACACATTGTTATTGTTAGGTAAGAAGTAAGAAGAAGCGTTAAGTACTGTAACATACACGTCTCCGAGTTTATCCCATGTTGTTATGATTTTCCATTGATATCTGAGTGCTTGGTCTTCCGTTATAATCACGGCATCAGAAGGCAATTGGTCTGGTTTAGCACGCGAAAGTGCCATGTTTTAATAGATCTATTTCTTAAAAATAACCCTGCTGTAGTAAAGTGTAGTAGGTAAGCCGATAACAGCTGTGTTACAAGTATGGACAAAACGATAACAGCTGTGTGCCACAGCCGGTTTTAGTGTTGGGCAACGTCTATATCAATACTGCGTTAATGATATTAAAAATATTTTAAGAACTTGGGTCAATAGTCAAGTGAGTAGTAGCATCGATTATTAATATATGAACCTATATTAAATAAAAATATTTTTTTGTCTTGTTTTATTTATTTTCATATATTTAAATACTAAATGTCAACAGTAATGTCATGACAGTACAGTGTTGAAAAACATCAGGCGCGTGC
>JBANCZ010003380.1:0-12771 GCA_037040025.1 Sphaerogastrella javana | reverse complement strand
ACTTAAAACCATTATTATTATTATTACTTTTGCACGTTTACTTGCTTTGTTTAAATATTGATAGAGTGTGTGTATGTGTGTGTGTGTGTGTGTGTGTGTGTGAGTGTGTATAAGGTGTGATATACATGCAAAATCAGTACACTCAGCTTTTGGACCTTCTTGGGGCATAAATGAATACAAATTTCCGTATGAAACTTTTTAACTTGACTAATAAATACGCTGTATTTGCTAATACATAATTTGAGAATTTTATAATGTGATTTAAATTAATTTATTTATTAATATTATGCTGACTCTTCGTGTTAATTCTCTATTCATCGTTGATCAATTAAAAGTGTTGAATTCAAATGCAATTAATAACACTGGAAAAACGCCGTAAATTAAAGGTAATTCAAATGCAATTTAGAATTTAAAAAAAGTAATATATATTTTAAAATTAACTTACTTTATTATGGATTGAGATAAATATAATCTTAAGGTAAATGTAAAAGTTATTCAATAATAACCGATGAAACCGAATTACGCTCCGGTATCGGTTTCGATCTTCAATAGAAATATAGGCTGTGGTTACGATTTCGTTCCATATAAATGAGCGGACGAACGAAAGACCCGCTTCGAATAACAGATTTACGTAGTATGAAACACACATTCACAGCTTCACTTACTCAAAATTTGTAATTATTTCGCAATCATCGGGCAAACAAAAAAGACGACAACCAAACCCAAAACCAAAACCAAAACATCTAAAGCAACAGCAACCGGTTGTGCTTCCAGAAAATGAGACAAGCTTGAAAAAAAATTGGAAAAAATAGAAAAAAATACAAAATAAGTAAAATATATTTGGCAGTTCCATGCAAAAAGCTTAGCAGAGCTAAATTGAAAATGGGAAAATGAAGGTGGAGGTGGAGGAAACCAACGAGCAAAAGATGCAGGGAGGGAGAGCAGAGAGAGTTGCAGAGACCACCCACCCAACCCGGCCACTGTGGATCTCAGCAACACGAATTAGGCGTGGCTAAACTCTGGCAAAAACTCCTTTCGGAGTTCGGACTTTGTGCCGGTTCTCTCTCTTCTCTGTCTCTCTGTTGCTCTCTTTCTCGCTCTCTTCTCTGCGGAAGTCATTGACATGCGCCGAGAGATTTACTCAATGGAAATCGTCGCTGAGGACTCCTTCTAGGCGCAGCTTATTTATGGGTTCATAAAAATGAAAAACATTTAAAAGAAGGCGGAATATAGTGAAAATGGAAAAGAAACGACGAGTCGAGACTCGATCCAGTACAACTCTAATAATAGGGAGGTCTATTAAAATTCAAATTTAATATAAAAGCCTTAAAAATGTACATAGATATAGTAATAATAATAATATAATGTAATAAGTAGTATAATAGTGTTAAGATATTGAAATCGAAACGCGAATGTTATATCATATTGCGTATATTATAATAATTCGTAATGTAGGGCCAAGTTTGTATTTAACATATTGATATCGGTGTATCGATTTGTTGAGCTATCGATTGAGTAGCAGAATAATTTACACGAAACAAAAGTTTTCGATGTTTGCTTACAAGTTGCAACGCAACAACAATAAATAACAAGGAGAAGAAGAAGCAGAAGCAGAAGAACTGCAAGAACAACAACAAAAATAATAATATCAACAAGCGCGCCCCAACACCAACAACAATCAAAGGCCACTACTGACCTACTAAACAGGCGTCGCGTCTTCGCTGCTTTGCCAAGCTCCCACTTCCCATCAGCAGCACCAATCAACAACAACAACAACAAAACAGACTACAAGAAGCAGAAGCAGAAGAAGAGGCAAAGGCAGAGGCAGAGATAGAGGCACAGATAGAGATAGAGATAGAGAGACAGCTACAGCAACAGAAGCAAATTCGTGCCTTCGTTTTCGTCTCGGGAAATCATCTTCATCTTCGTGTCGTTTGTGCTGCTATCGTGTCGTCTCTTCGTGTTGTCACTTCGTGTCGTCTCTTCGTGTCGTCTCTTCGTGCTTCTTTCTGCTGCTCTCGTCGTCCCATGGCGTTGCGTGTGGCGCTTTTTTGTGTTTGCAGTTTCTTCTTCTTTTTCATACTATATTTCTCTTGTGTTCTTCTTTTTGCTCTGCTGCGACTGCGCTCTTGTTGCCGCTGCGCTTGCTCGTTTTTCAATGTTTGTATTTTTGCTTCGCCCGCCCGACGCTGACGCTTCGAATAATAAATAAGAAAAAGTTTTCCTGCAAACGCAAAAAAAAGGCCAAACAGAGCTGTAAAAATAACAAGTAAAATGCACAACGCGAGACTAGTCGCTAGCAACATACCCTATATTTTTATTTAACAAAAGTAAACTCAAACAAAAATAATATCATATTAAACATATTATCATATTAACATATCTTATTATGATCCATTTTTAATTATATAACTATAACTATAGAGTATTATCGATATATTAAGAATTTTCAGTATATTGAAACTTCTGTTTAGCTAACTGTAAGTCTGCACTACCCCTTGGCATGCCTGCCTGTGTGCGGGGTATGAAAAAAACGTTTTCGCTTACGCCGTCGTTGAGCCATTCGGCCCTCTCTCAGTCTCTGTCGTGAGTCTGGGTGCGCCGAGGTGGGGGCGCTGGGGTGCGGCTGCGCAGTCGATGTTGGCGTCGCTGCCTCTGCCGCAGTCGACGCTGCTGTTTGCTGTTGCTTTTGCTGCTGGCGATCGGCTGTAAGCGCAGCTCTCGCCGCAGTTGCAAACGCGAGTGCGAAGCGTGTAAACGTGATTTGGATTTTCGGCTTTCCGCTTTGGGGTCGTTGTTGTTGTTGCTGTTGTTTTTACGCTCGCTATAACCCAGAGGGACAAACAGCTGCAAAAAAGACGCTGAAAAATATGAATATTCCAACAAGTGTCAAGTGTCGCAAACAAAACTCGATTTCGCATATAAATCGATAAAGTGTAATCGATAAACCGCCAAACTAATTTGCCTAACACAGCAAACGGGCTTCAAGGGGCCAGGACCCCGAATACGCAAAGCAAAATAAACAAACAAAAATTGATTACAATAAATAATAAGCCAAAGTGAAACATTGCGAAATCCTTTAACGAAATTTCTATTTGCCAATTTTGGCATTGAGTATCGATTGTTGTTATTGTTGCGTGTGTGTGTGATTTTGTGAGTGTGCCAAACTGAGTGAAAGTAAACAATGAAGCGAAGCAAAATGGATAGGCGAATTGCCGGATTGCAAATGACAAAACTAACAACGGTAAATTCCAATGAGAGTGTTAACAGTCTATCTGTCTGTCTGTCTGTCTGTCTCTCATCTGCCCAATCACATAATGTCCAAAAAAAAGGAGGCTAAGGTCTTTACAATGAACAGTTACGATTGTTTCATTCACTTATTGGGATCTTTTAAACCACGATCTCAAAAGTATTATAAATGTTGTTGTTAAATATAAAATATTTATTTATGATTTATTTGTTGTAGTATTTTGATAATTGTTGTTAATGAGAGTTAACTGATTATCATCAATAATAATACAAGAACAAGAAAGTAAATTAATTAATTCCATTCCATTAATTTTCTTTTCTTTCCTTTGATATATCATTTTATCATTTCTTTTCTGTACGTTAACGTTTTTTTCTGTTTTTAAAATAAATTATTTTCTTAAAAATTTAATATTAAAAAAAGATTTTTCAATAAGAAGACTAGCTTCCAATAAGATTTATTTTACTATTAATGCCTGATAGGGAAAAACCTATGCTTGAAGTGGAATTACCTGCATACATTTCTAATTCCAAAAAAATTTTAAAAAAAATCCATGAAATTTGTTTTAAATTATTACCATAATTTTTAATAAAAATTTACATAAAAGTGTTTCTGTAATTATTTATTTATTTATTTTTTTTTTTGAAAATTTTGTGCTTAAAAATTATAATTTGCATTATGGAAATCTTTACTGAAAATATGCATAAATATTTAATGCGTAACTAAAATCCATAAAGAGTTTATTGAAATATATATATAATATCAAAATAAATAAATGCATAACACACATATAATAAATAATGAAAGAAATATTAAATAATTTAAAAAATAAATATAATATGCAATAAATAAATATAATTCAATATAAATAAAATATGTGATAAGTAAAATAATGACAGCTATATATATTTTCTATATATTTTACAGTTTAGATAAAAGAAATGTATTGTTCATATATTAAATTTAATATATTTTATTAGTATTAAATAATAAAATAATAAAAAACATAAATATATTACTTATACAAAAGATAAGTATAAGAATGACAGAATATATATATTCTATATATACATTCTATATACACATTTTCCTGCTTAGATAAAATTATTGCGAACATATATAATAAATAATAAAATTTATATAAGCAAATTAAACAGTAAAATTATTTTTAAAAAATAAATATAACATGTATAATGATATATATATATAAAATAAATATATATAAATAAAATCACGAAATGTGTGCCAATATTACGAAGTTGCATTTAATGAGGCATATTCGATAACATTCCACGCACAAAGAGAAAGAGCATAAAGCGCATAGCGAAATGAAAATGAAAATGAAAACATTTACGAATTCGAATTCGAATTTGAAGTCAAATTCGAATGCGAGCTTCACTTTCAGCTGCTGTCTCTGAGTGCGTTTGTATGGGAGACTTACAGCATGTGTTGAAATCGATAAGCGATCATCGTTTTATGCATATTAAAAGCTTACTAGATGCCTTAACGACACACACACACACATACACACACACACACACACACACACTCACATATGGTAGCAGCTATCAAAATAGCATAAAAGCAAAAATACAATAAGAGCAGCTCAGCTGTTGCTTTTGTGTTGAAAACGTTGTGGAAAGAAAAAAAGTTTCACTTTCTTTGGGGCGCTGCCGGCTCGAAATGATTTTTTCTACTGCGTTTTGTTTTTTCTACATTTTTTTTTTTTGTATAGTTTGCAAACAGTTTTGGGCCGGCATTCGAATTTAAAAATGGTAGTAAACGAAGAAAATCAGTTACCAAATTGGGAGAAAAGTTGCTATAATATTTCATTTCATTTTTTGTGTATGTTTTTTTTTGGTGTTGGCCCTTTCCGGCCAGTTGACCAAGTGAAACTTGACCAAAATTTTCTTAGGTTTTTGCGCAGTTGAGAAAGAGAGAAAGAGAGAAGGAGAGATAGAGAAAAAGAGAGAGATAAATGCATATAGAGTGATATGGCATGCATTTGGTTATAGTTTTTCTTTAGATCTTTTGACGTACTTTGCATTGCAGTTGCATGTCAAGTTTGTAGCTTTTTTCTATATGTTTTTCTTTTTGCTGTTGTATTTGTTTTTGTATTTGTCGCCCAAGTCATTTTGGTGGCAAGCTTAGTTTCACCACTGGGGCAATTAGCAGCGTACAGAAACGGCCAGGCAGCAGCCAAATTTGGTTAAATGTAACAACCAACTTCATTTGCAGTTGATAAATAATTCAAGCCAGGATGATATTGCAACGCCTCTGGGGCAGCAGCAGCAACATTGTGTGCTTGCAGCATTTAGCAAATGAAATGAAGACATACACACGAACGCACACACACACACACACACACACACACACGCACACACACTTACAGACAGACAGACACATAGACAGACATAGAGATAGACATAGGCATAGACATAGACATCTTCTAACTACGATTGCTCAGCTGTAGCTGTAGCTGTAGCTCTCCGTTGATGCTGCTGCCACGTAGAAAGTTGCAACTTGACACATTAAGTGTGTTGCAAGTTGCGCAGCAGCAGCAACAACAACAGTTGCGTCGTCATTGAAGTGACAAATGTCTTCCTCAATGCCAGTTGACTTAATGCCCATTTGGTCGCATCAATTGAACATATTGATTTGTAGCCAATGCTGCCTCAGCAGCTACCTCTCCCTCTCCCTCTCCCTCTGCCTCTGCCTCTGCCTCTGCCTTTCCCTCCGCCACTGCTTCTGCTTCTGCCCCTGCTGCTGTTGCACTTTGCTGCCCGCAACAGTTTGCTCTAATTTTCCTAATATAACTTTTTTCTAGCTAAAACACAGTACTTACACATATATATATACATACACACGCACATGTGTACGTATGTATGTATGTTTATATGTATACATATGCGAAGTGCCGCCAGCACCCGATGACTTTTAATTTAATTATTTGGCATAGCAATATCTTAAGTATATACATATATCTATGTGTATATATCTTCATCTATATAGCTATAGATTTATGCAGATCTAGATCGCTACAAACAAAGCGAAAGTAATTTTTTTTTGCTTTCCATTTCAGGTTGTGCTGCTGCGGTTTGACCTCATTTAAATTCTCTGCAGCAGCATCAGCAGCAGCAACAACAACAACAGCAGCAGCATCATAAAACTGTAGCTTGAAATCAAGTTCGTTGCCTGAGTCTTTTGTTTTTGTTGTTGTCATTGTATCCTCCTTCACTTCATTTGATTTACTTTTATCAAAAAGCTCACCTAATGCTTCTTAATCCGCACATAATGCCAAACTTAATTATAAGCTGTCTTCGATGAGATTTTGATTTTATCAAAAAAATAAAATATATTAATTATGTTCGATTGTTGAATTGAACTTAATTATGCCATACGATCTATAGATTTTCTATGTATTTTCTATTACTGCTCTAATTTTCTATAATATTACAAGTTCTGCAGTTCTATAAATTATAATAGTATATTTTAAAACTATATATTACTATATTTTATATTATAAATAATATAAAAATATATTAATAATTTAAATAATTCATTCCACATTTATTGATAATAATTAAATTTATGATGCATTCTATTAATTAGAATAAATATTTTATTTAAACTCTTAAAAATATTAATTTAATTTAATTAATCATTCATTCGAAAATATATATGAATACATTTTTGTTAAATTTCATAAATTTTATTCATATTTATTTAATTTTATTAAATGTTAATTTTAAAATCCCACAAATTATATAGATTCAGTTAAAGCAAGTCTAATGTCAACAAAAAATGTCTTATTAAATTCCCAGAATGGGGGATAATGTTTTACACATACGCATACGCATGGTTGCCCCATAGAGAAACAACATAGTGTGGTTCCACTGTGCTTGCACATACTTTTATGCAAATGCATAAGTAGGAAATTTCCTACTACGAACCGTGAAACGTCGTAGTATTACCTAATCAAAAGCGAGTTAGTTTAATGCCAGACAAAACGTTTATTATGGGGCGTTTTAACACTTTCTTTTCGAGCTGCAAGAGATGCGCACGCTATCAAGCAGATGAATCATACGAAAACCATTAAATATATATATATATATAAACACAAAAACCACATAACATATGAACGACTGGCACTGATAACTAAAAATGATATCAATTTTTGTTTTTTTTTTCGGATCCCAACAGTAAACCAGTTCAGAGAAAAACAGAGCGACAGAAAGAGAGAAGGAAAAGAGAGAGAGAGAAGGGCGTCTATAGGTTGCAGACAAGTTTTGAGGTTTGTTCGTGTGTGTAGCATGTACTCCTTGCCTCGCTGCTCCATCGATTGTGCAACAGAAAAGGAAAGTTGGGAAAGGGCCACTCATAACGGTAACGATTGCTGCACAACTAAAATGGTCCAGGGTACAAAACAGACAGAGAGACAGGCAGACACACTCTCAATGTGTGTTTGAGAGAAAGAGTGAAAGAGAAAGAAAGAGAGAAAGAGAGAGAGAGAGAGAGAGAGACAGAGAAGGGGTAGAGACAGTTGCTTTTAATGTTGCCTGTGCCGCAATTTACTTTTACTTGGCTTTAACCCATTTCGCTTTTAATTGCTCTCTGCATTTCACTTTGCGACGGTTCGCCGGTGGCCACAGCGCACACATAGATCCCCCCTTTTACACCCTGCCCCTGCCGCTGCTCCTACATCATCCGCTCTTTGTGTACTCCATGCTGCGGCTAGGTAATTGCGGCCATTCTCTCTCTGGCTGCCTCACCTTCTCTCTCTTTCTCTTTCCCTCTCTCTATCTCTCCCGCTCTCACTCAATCTTTCTCTATCTCTCTCTCTCTCGCTCTCTCTTTCACTCTCTTGCGCTTGCGCTCTCTTATTTTCTCTGTCTCTGATGCAAATGCACATCGATCATCTTCATGACTTGTGGAATTGTGGATGCTGCAGTTGCCAATGCGTGAAAGTAAAATCTGAATTTGTATTTTATTTTTTTTCATTGTGCCGGTTCATTAGAGTGCAGAAGAGAGAGAGAGAGAGAGAGAGAGAGAGAGGTGGAGAGAGAGATGGGGGGAGAGAGAGAGGGATCGGGAGCGGTACTTCGTATTAGCCAAGCGTCTGCAGTTTGTTTGGGTATTTCCTCTGTTTGATTTTGGTTTTGGTTTTGCTTTTTGCTTTTTGTTTTGCTTCGTCACGCCGTTGACAAATTGTTTGTACGAGTGAGAGCCAGATTGCAGCCGGTGCCATTCCTATTTTCCATTTTCCATCTTTCATTTTTCCTCTTTCATTTTCCATTTCCACAGCCAATCGACCATTTCCATTAGCCCATTAACAAACTACACGCAATTCACTCATCAAACCCCAAGTGCAATTGAATATTAACACTGAAAACAATTTGTTTTTAATAGTTGCTTACTATAGTCCATGAAAGATTACTAAATTCTGATTACAGAATTCAAATATTTAGTAGATTTATGCATTTATTACCATATTTATTAAGCTACTATCAATTATTTTTTCTAAAATATATAACCTGTTTATTCTAACACATATATTTTGTATTATTTTATTTTAATAAATTATATTAATTTAATGGCGTACGATTATAAAATTCACTTAGTTTTTGTATTTATATATATAAATATATTATATATTATTTATATTTTTTGTAATTTATAATATATTTTATAATACTTATCTTCTAGTGAAGAATAGAGTCTCACCCAAACAGTTGTTGTGATACGTATTATTTATAATATTTATATTAATTTATAAATTTTATTTATTGTCACATTGAAGAATATTAAATTGTGATTACAGTATTTAAATTTTTAGTAGATTTATGCATTTGTTGCCATATTTATCATGGAACTCTCACGTCGGAGTTTAGTGTCCCAAACAAAACATTTACTTTTATATAAATTACCTTTAATATCTATAATTAATACTAATATATTAATTACTATTATTAATATTAATATTGTATTATATGTTCAATTCTTCTCTTCTAGTGGAATATAGTGTCTTAATCATCTATTATTTAATAAATTATTTAAAATATTTATTATTCTACATAATTTA
Source organism: Sphaerogastrella javana (assembly GCA_037040025.1). Lineage (NCBI taxonomy): Eukaryota > Metazoa > Arthropoda > Insecta > Diptera > Drosophilidae > Sphaerogastrella > Sphaerogastrella javana. The sequence goes on along the minus strand of JBANCZ010003380.1, from coordinate 3,442 downwards.
TATTTATTGGCATATCGAAGAAAATTTAATGATGATTAATTTATTATTTGAATTGTTAGTAGATTTCTGCATTTATTGCCATTTTTACTCGTACTATGAAATATCTCAACCAAACATACATTTTAGTATATTTAACATTGATTGTGTATATAAATTTAATTTACTAGCAAATGAACGAGCATGAGCATTATGACTAAATTATTTAATTTTTTTGTAGACATTTATTAATATATGTTTTATTTTCAATTCTTCTCTCTATAGTCTCTCAGTCAACCATTTATTGTTAAAAATATTATATATTTGTATAAGAAATGTATAATATTATATTATAGTATATACAATACAATATAACATCTGAAAATTCTTGTATTTCATTTTCTTACAGTGGGATATGCTCATGCTGCTGTTGTTTGTTGTATCCTCGCTGGCTTTGACCCACAGCACGCCCAGCTTTGGTTTTGACTCGGCTAACTCGTGCAGTCCGAATGGGAAAATGTCGCGCCGTGGGCGTGCCCAGATGCTGGCGGCCATACCCTGTGATCTGGGCAAGCAGCCCTTCTGCCACCTGCCTGGGTCCATATATCCGTGGCATGCTGTGCGTCGCTTTGTGCACGAGAACCAGGGTCTGATGAAGCGCATGTACGGGGATGTGCGACATATATCGATACTGCGCGATGAGATACAGAACAACGAGGTTGTGGTGGATGACAATGACATCGAGGAGGCGGTGGAGCGGTATACGAAGGGCACACGTGGTGCCAAGTACATGCTGCACGGGGATCGGGATGAGTATATGGGTTACAAGGGCAACGATGTGCTGATGGAGCCACATTTCCGGCCTGTGGCTAGTCTAAGCAGCACAACGACAACGAGCAGCAGTACCTCGAGCACCACGACAACCACTGCGGCCAGTCCAACTGCAAAAACGCCCACGGTGCGCAGCACAACCACTTCGATTGCACCACCCACCGTTGCCGTGTCACAGCCCGAACTGGATTCAAACAGTGTCTACGAGCACGCCGCCAGCGCGATTAGGAGCAGCAGCACCACCACCACCAGCAAACCTACAACCAATGACAGCAGCAGCACCACCACCTTGCGCCCTGACTCCGGCGATAATATACAAGTCATCGACTCGCCACAGTTGGGCAGCCTGCGCAATCTGACGCTGGCAACCACCGTCGGCCCCAGCGTTGCATCACCCAAACGCACCACTACACCCACACCCAATCGTAGACAGAAGCCAAGCGCAGCGTCCACTGCTGCCGCAAAAGCTACGCCAACAACTACTGCCACAACAGCAACAGTTGCTAGCAGCAGCAGTAGCACCGTCTCAATATCATTGCAACCACCGCGTCGAAATATCACCAAATCCAGCCAGGGCAGCACCACTCCGATCAGTTTCGCATCGCTCTTCTCGTCGGCCTACACAGCCATCAGCTCTGATAAGCAGCGCCGCCCACTGACGACAGGCAGCAGCGGCAGCACCGCAGCACCGCCGCCTGCCAGCACCACCAGCACCACAAAGGCGGGATTATTGCGCGAAAGTGGGCAGCTCTTTCAGGATGCCATCAAACAGGAACCGATGACCGTCACTAGCAACATGCGGGGAGTGTAAGTGCACGCCATATGAAAATCGAGCTTATCGATATTTCGCTAGAAGATATCGATAATCAGAAATTAATTTACTGAGTGATATTTATGATACTTATGACTATGACTGCAATCAATTGCAACCACTTTCTATTATTCTGTGATTATTCTATATCTGATTATATATTTTGATTTATCTATCTATATAGAATGTGTTTTAAATTACACCTACATGGCATATCGCTATAAAACTAATCGATTGTTTATTGATCCTAGGTATCGATAATTTTTATAATTATGAACCATTTTTAACACATTCGTAAACATTTTCTACAGAATAATATAGCTGATTATATTAAATATAACGCTTATACATCGATAGTGGGCTAATCGATAGTTTAACGATATTAGAAATAAAATATTAATGATTGATATTCTGATTTTAAGATTTTAATCAATTTAAAATACTTATAAAGAATTCTTCTTCAAATTCTTTATATTTTTCTGTGCCTTTATTTTGATTATATTACTTATCGATAGATTGCATTTAATGCTACACTTACCATTATATCATTATTACGACTGATGACTATTGATTGTTTTCCTTTCTCCCCTTAGCAATGCCTGTCCAGTCAAGGACGAAGTCGTAGCGCCCTTCTGGGCCAATAATACCCGCGGCGAGGTGTTGGCTTTGCTGAATCTGTATCCCTTCGAACAGTACGTACACTGGGAGAAATGCACGCACGAGTTCAAGCAAATGTTCTGTCGCGACGGCTGTCGCTGTGAGCAACAGTATCGACTGCACCGCCTGCTCGCCTACGATCCACATAACGAATGCCGTGGCATCTTCTCCGATTGGTTTCGCTTTCCATCCAGCTGCATCTGCAAGTGCTACAACATACCCATGGAATTTCGCGCCACATCGCGTAGTCCGCGCTCAGACAGTAGCTTCGATGCGCCACAGTCACCCATGGTGCAGCCGGATCCCATAGGCGCGGCCGAGGCGGTGGTGCAGCGTGCAATTTACGAGCATGCCACGGATCAGTGGTACAGGCCACGCGATGATTTCGACTTCTTTGAGGGTTAGTTGGCCGAATTCGTGAGCTATGTTAGCTATCATCAAATAGCTCTAACGAATGAGGCTTTCCACCTGACCTAGTCCCTCTGCGTGTACAGTAAACCGAATAGTTTAGCTCTAAGATTAACCAGTATAATATCAAAATACAAATCTTAAATCGAACCTGAACCAGGTTTAAACAAACCATTGTCATTCGAAATTGGTTTGAGATAATGGATTAACCTTTGTATTGAGATCTACTTATATGGTATAGATAATCCCTTCACAATTTTATTTAACACCCCCTATATATCGTATGTATTAAGAGTATATTTAAGTTAAGACAACCATCGATGTTATTGTATATATAGGTGAACATTATGGTCTACCCAGCGACAATATTTAAAAGAGCGAATGTACCTTGAAATATTTATTAAACGATAATGTGTGGCAGCCGCGTTTAATAGTATTAGTTTTTAATTATAACAACTAAATAAACAATTAAATAAACACTTGCAACTGTGGCCATAAACTCAAAAATAATGAAATAAATTTCAACTTTTGTAAATAATAAGAAAATGTGAATGAAATTGGAAAATTTATTTATTGCAAAATGTATATTTTTATATAAATGTATGTATATTGTAGTTAATTTTTGTTGTATATAAAAGCTTACGTTCATAAATATGTATAAAATAGATTTTAATGTATTAAATACGTTTACAAATATATATTGTGTTTACATATATATAGATATATATATATATATATATATATATATATATCATACCT
>JBANCZ010003379.1:0-12773 GCA_037040025.1 Sphaerogastrella javana | reverse complement strand
TATATATATATATATATATATATATATAAATAAGAAGTGAAACATATTTTTAATCCAGTAGAACCAATGTATGCATTCTGGTTAGTATAAACTGTAACTGTCAGATTTAAAAAATTCAAAAATTCAAGATTTTCATTTGAATATTTAGCAGTTTTTTTTTTTTTGAATCCAAAACTACTTCTTAATTTATTATCTTTCCTATGTATCTATCTAATGCACAGGACGCTGTGAGAGTAGGGTATAAGTACATCGAAGAGGCAAGTACAACATTTTGTGTCAGTTGTTGCTGACTGTGGTTGCAACGTGCTCTTGATGAGCTGAGCTGGCTATTGCTGGCTGGCTCACTGGGTGGCTGGCTGACTGGGCCAGAAGTTCCAAAAGGAATACAAGTCAAGGGTTGCCGCCAGACGTGCAAAAGTCACGCCCCAAAATGCCAGGGGAGAAGCGACGAGGCTTTGGCCACAACATAGACTATATAGCTGGGCACTGAGCCCAAAAACCAAGGACACCTACACAACTAAACACCTCAATACAGATACACACACACACATACACTTGATCCATTTTGTTGTTTGTGCATTTAGTTTACACAGAGTCCAAGCTAGAGCTGTAGTCCAAGTATAAGCGGCGCTATGTTTGTCATCGCCTTCAGGTTTTGTGAACACTTCTCTCCCATTCGACCCACATTAAATCCGCCCCGCCTAATGCCGTGTGGCGCAGGCTCTACACCCACTTTCCCACAACCGGCTCTCATCTTTTGTCTCGTGTGCACAATTTCTAGTTGGTAGAACGCTTAGACAATCCATTTAGCAGCGGCCTTTGCTAGCAAGTGAAGTTATTTGTACATATTTAATGATCTTCCTCTCTCTCTCTCTCTTCCTACACAATACTGGTCTTGGGTTACTTATCACAGACGAACGCAAACCCATTCCAAGCCCATTTGCCCATCCACCCACACAGAGGGAGAACCACTTCTACATACAGGTTGTCTAAACTCTAGGTCCCCGAAGGTGTTGCTTGTGGTTTTAGTGTGTTGTCTGTCAAGGGGTTTCGTGCTCTATTGTTGTGTCCCGTTGATGTTCAGCATTCTTGTTGTGGTGTCACAATTAGCAGATTTACCTAAGAGCTTTTACAAGTGCTTTAAAGCTTACATACCCACTGACTTTGATCGGCTATCAAGCGATTTAGCTATTCTCTTCCAATTGTACGCGTTACGAATTTGAATAACTCTTTTTATATCAAGCTTTAACATCTGCTTAAAGCTCTATCAATTATTTAACTTAAATTTAATTAAGATAATTAAATAAACATTCAAATAATTAAAATTATTCCCCAATACGGTCGAGAAAATATACATTAAAGCTTCAGTGGAAACATTAAGATTGAAATTGAATTTTTAAAAGCTTTTGTTAAAGAAAACACACATACTTAAGCTGAAAACTTCAAGCTTCACTACTTATGCTTTAATTGAATACTTCTACCATAGTTATGGCTTTTCCTTTTTTATTTTTTTTTGGCTGCCCTTTATGACACTCGTGCATAAAGTTCATAGTTCAGCAGCTGTAAAGCTTTAAGCCACTTCTGTGCATACAGCACAGCATAAGGTCAATAAATTTGAGCTTTAAGACCTAAGCTCAGCTTGGTGTGTTGTCATTTCAATTAATAAAGTAAAGTGCAATGTTTTAGTGCACCCCTCACATAATTCATAAACATTTAAAGCTCAAGATTTAGCTTTCTGTCAGATTTATGTCCAAAATCTATAATATTGCATACATACTGGGTTGTAAACTCAAAGAAAAAGTCCAAAAATAAAACCTATATGATGTGATATGAATGCATGTTATGTAAGCTGGTTTCATCGTGAATGTCGCTACAACTGTTTCCATTAAGTCATCCTGCCAGCTAACTGTGATCTATGCTGACGTTGTGAGAGCCCTCCCATCTACCCCTGGCTGTGGATGCCACAGCGTCAACAAGAGCAACAAGGCAACAAGCTAATCCCAAGCCATTTATTGTCCAGCCAGGTGTTTTATGAAAGTTCTTGAGCCAGGGTAGTGGTATCCACAGGGGAGCGGATGGACGGTAGCAGCTGAATAAAGAGGAACCGGTAACAATTTTGTTTGCCACTTTACGAGGCAAATGCCACATGGCATGGAATCGCTTCACCCTTCCTAAAAAAAAAGGAAGTATATATGTGTGTGTGTGTGTACCAAGTTGTTTACCCGACTCCAAAATCAAATAAATTCACTAAAATTGTAAGCTGTTCCTTGGGGAGGTGCCGCCATGGTAGAGGCAACGGTGCTTGGGATAAGTACAAGGATTGACCGGTAGATGGCGTTAATGGCCATGGGTTCACCTGTAGAAAAGCCAATAAAAATGCTTTGGCCAACAAATAACATATTACAGCATGCGTCCAATAACAATGCAAGACACAAACACAGAGAGCACCTCGCTCGCGCCCGTACACAAAGGGTGCTACGGTACACATGTGCGCGCGTGCGTGTCCTGCAGGACAACACGTGAAAATGTCAATAAAACTAGGCGAAAAGCATAATAAAAAGGTCGAATGGTAATGGAGAACAAAGCGAGAGGAAGCGGGAGAGAGAGCGAGAAGAATAGCGAGATTCTGAGTAAAGATATATAGGGAAAAAACTAACGCAAAATGTGCCAAAATTTTGGACACCTGTGCCAGGAAATCTATCTCTCTCTTTTAGCCTTTTTCTTTTTCTTTCTCTCTCTTTCTTTCTCTGACTCTCTCTCTCTCTCTCTCTTTTATCTTTCTCTCCTTCTCTTTATGCGTATGTGTGACATATGCGTATATAAAGGTCTGTTTGCTTATATGTGCCCCTCTCTTTCTATGTCTCTCTCTCTCTCTTTCCCATCTCTTTCTCTCTTTCTCTCTCCCTCTCTCCATCTCTTTCTCTCTTTGTCTATGTGTGCGTATTTCGCGTTGGCGGCTGCTTTATTTATTGCTTTTTTCACTAATTGACAGCAATTTACCAGCTGAAGAAGTGTTAGACAGCAAAACACACGGCTCCTTCTACGCTCCTCTCTCTTTCTCTTTCTCCTTTCTCCCTCTACCTTTCGACTACAACACATGGACAAACAAACCTACAGTGGCTACAATAACAATATGCCCTAATATAACATGTAAGACCCATCGCGTGCTGTGGCCACATCTTTGCTGCCATTCTTCCTGTTCAAAAAAGGCTTCTGTTTCTGGTCTTTGGGGGTCATCAGGGTTGCCAGGTTGTCTAAATCTCTCTCTCTCTCTCTTCTTTCTCTATGTGTGTGTTTTTTGGGCTGCGACTTACTTCATAATTGACAGCTAATTTTGCGTCCTTTATTGCCTTTTGCCACTCTAACCGTGTAATTCACTTAATTTATTAATATTTATTTATATTTATATTCTGCAGATACGTTAGAAAACCACAGAAAAACGCCCCAACCTTTTGTTTTAGTAAAACAAGTCAACAATTTTTTTTTTTTTTTTGTATTTTTCTTAGTGTCCATCACGCAACAAAATGTCAAAAGAAATACCCAATCGACAGCTATGAAACGACCCTTTAATTATAGCATAGTCTACATAGCCTATGTAGTAGAGCTCGTGTTAGACTACTCTTATATCATTCTAAAGCCATTCAAACAAATGCCATAAGCAACAGAAATTGTTCGTTTAATACTTCTTTCAGCTTTCGAAACTATAGATTAATAGATAAAAGAAAAATCGAACCATAGAAATTTACGGCATAAAACTGTTTACTCTACAAAAGAAAACTTTAAACAGGTCTAAAGAGGTTGAGGTAATTCAATATAATCGCTTTGCAATTCGAAGGGATGGAAAACAATTTTTATGGAGTTCTGTTACAAACATAATAAAAAATAAACATTATTAAAAATTATGATATTTCGTAATATATTATATTTGTTCAAGTTCTTTAACCTATATTGAAAAAAAAAATACTTTAAATATTTACTGCAAGAATTTTGTGAACTAGAAGATTGTTGTTTAAGACTTCTATGGGTTTACTGGAATGCTAAGGTGCGTTTAACCCATGAAAATCGAAACCATTTGGCAAAAGTGTTTGGTGTAGCATGTCAGAGGTAAACGATAATATATTTTTATAGACCCAAACGCTGTTAATTTCTTTTCATTATTTATTTATGTTTATATCCTTTTTGCAACAATTGGGGCTTATCGATAAATTTGAAAGGGCTTCCGACAAAATGTCGTCACGCTTACAAGATTAAGGAAATGGAATCAATGACAAATGAAAGTTATGAGCTGCTCGTTAAATCTATTTGTTATTGCCAGAATCGTGGTTCCATGCTAATTGATAAGACTAGGCATAAAGAAAGAGATAGAGAGAGACAGGAATGGTATAAATAAATTGAGAATGTGAGTGTAAGAATCATTTGAGATATTCCACCAATTGGCTGATTGAAGTGCAATAGGTTATTGGGTTTTATATGTAATAAACGATTGTCATATAATAAAATCAAGTCTGAACCAAAAAAAAAAAAAAAACCAACAACATTAGTTGAAGTAAAAGCATAAGTAAAGAAGTATTAGATGTAGATATAGTATGAATAAGACGAAGCAGCGAAATTTCATTTAATGATTTTATTATGGCTTTTTGTTGTTGTTACCAACTTGACTTTCTATCACATACAATAAATGTGTATAGTGAGTGTGTTTGTGTGAGAGTGAGTGTGATTGCGAGTGTGAGTGTGAGTATGAGTGTGAATGTGTGTGTGCTTTAGGCTTCCTGCGGTAGTCAGCCCAGCATAAATGACAAATGTAAATGGCTTTCAAAGCCTATAAATTATAGAAATTCCAGGGGCCATTTGTACGGCAGCGATTGCTGGCGACAGACAAACTCGTGGTTGCCAAGGCTCAGACTTCAGTGACTGGTTTTGGCCCAAAACGAGCGCCGCCAGCGTCGTAGACAAGTAGGATAAGGCGCACAGTTAACAAAAAACAAAAATAAAGGGAATGATGGCAGGCCAAAAGGAGCCATCAGTTGCCTGTCGATGCCTATGTCGATGTCGATGTCGATGTTGATGTCGCTGTCGTTGTTGCTGTCGATGATGATGACGACTCGCTGCCAGTAACATTCAGAAATCTCCTTTCAACTAATACCCTGTACAAAAATCAATTTTCCTCAGTTAGTTTGCCCATAGCAGTTCATAAATTATATTATATTATATATATTTGTTATGATATTGTTTAATGTATATAGATTTATATATAGTATATTAATTTTGATTTAAATTGAGTATCTTGTAGTCTGGCTCACCATAATGGGGACAGTACGACGTTTGGCCAATCGAACCTGAAGACAAACTCGCGCGAGAGAGAGGATGTTATATGGCTGGGGTAGAAACGAATACAACTTGAAATGACATTTGCAAAAATTTTAACGACATGACAAGATTAATCAAAACGAAGGACGACTCAACTGTCTGTAAAGCCCGCACACATAGCGTCTCTCCGTCTCATCGTCTCACCATCAACATTACAAAACACCAGTAGATACCCGCCTCAAAAAAAAAAAAGAAAAACACTTCCCTCTCCGTCTACATTTGCCACTTATACAACTCGCAATAAAAGGGGGGAAAATTTCACTTTGTTTTTGTGCTGACAAAACATAAAAATTTTTCGTAGGCCCAGCGTAAAATGTGTAACACGCACGCATACAAAATGTGTCCAGTATTATGGTGTGTATGTGTGTGTGTATATACAAATATATATATATATATATATATCATATGTACACATATATGTACAAGTTTGTCTGAGCGGCTCACGACACGTATACGACATGTTGTACCAAAGTGCCGAGCGACAAGCACAAGTTTTCGATATCCTACCTACCTCTCCTGCCTTGCTCACTTTCTCTTCATCACTATCTGTTTGTATGCCTGTCTCTTTTTCATTCTCTCTCTCTATCTGCTGTTGTTTTGTCTACTTCTTTTGCCTTCACGCTGTTTGCTCGTCAGCTTGGCCATTGTTTAAAGCCATGACAAGGCTTAAAATTAAGCAAAATACCAAAGCCCAAAAAAAAACCTTGCTGTAAATAGAAAAAGGGGACAGAAGACAGAGATAAAGGCACAGAGAGGGAGAGAGAGAGAGAGAGAGAGAAAGTGAGACAAGCTTTTGCGTGGATGTCTGAAAATATTTTACCTTTTGTCTTGCAACATTTTCATCGGATTTTGGCAATTTACTGACCTGCAAAGATATAAAATGCAAAATAATCAACTATTAGTTACAAAATTTATTGTTACTGTAAAAACAAAATAATACAAATTGTTTTTTTTTTCATGCATCATTTCATGTTTGCTTTATTACATCTAATACGAATTTAATGCAATATCTCGATTTAAGATCAAAATGCATTTTTCAAGTGCAAACATTTGCCAGAGCATCGATTATGTTGATATTGTATTAAGATTTCAGAACTTTGTAGAGTGTTTAAGTTCTCTTCTATATAGTAAACAGAATCGATTCGATTATTTTTTAGTATTCCCATAAACGACACCGTACTCCCCCTAATTCGCTCTACGTATCTCATATTCTTGGTGTTTCTTTTTGCACAACATCATAACTCATCTGATAAACACTCGTAGCAAAAGAACTTTTGAAAATTATACCCAAAAAAGAAGAAAGTAGGGGAACAAAATTGTAATTTTCACCCAGTTTTTTAGTTATTGTGTATTGCTTCATCGTCTTGCTCTAGTTCCTTTTCTGGCGTATTATTTCTGGTGTTTTCTTTATGGATTGCATGCAAATATTCCGTGTGCTCGTTTTTCTTTGGGCTATTCCAAATTTGTTTCTCATGTCTTAATCTTTCTTCACCTCCCCCCAGAAAACATTTTGAATTTTCTTTGCTTAATCTTTCACTTCTTTGCCTTTGTCTTTTGTGTTGGTATATTTTTTTTTTTTATATTTTTCGCTTCAGTTGTTTTGTCTTTGAGCGACATTTGAACTGAACTTTGATTAGGCAATGTCTTTCTCTGTCTCTCTTGCCCGTTTTTTTCTTTTCAGCCAAGCAGTCCGTCTTCTTTATTAACTTGGTCACTTTTGCTTTTTTTGTTTTGTATTTTAATTTTTATTTATATTTTTTTTGCTTTGATTTAACAAAACTTTTGTGGCATAGAAACAAAAACCTATTCATCAACGCGTTGCCAGTGACGCCTTGAAATGTAAGCCAAGTTAACAGACTAATAACAGAGCGTCCACTGCTGCCTGGAACTGGAGCAGCAGGACTATGAAACCACCATGAAGGTGCCTCCTGGTACTACCAACAACATTAAAAAGTAAAATAACAAAAAATAAAATAAGAAACAAAAAAGGAAAAAATGTTTTGTGCATGTTGCACTTCAGCTGCATGCGTTTTGTAATGGCTAAGAGAGTCAAGACCCGCACGACCCTCAAGACCCCCGAAGACCCCTGAGCACTCAACCCTTTCTTGGTTCGCTCATTACCCTGTGCATTTCAAACAATGGTACGACCATGCTTTGTGGTCATTTGTTCGTTGTGCGAAAAGAGAGAAAAAAAAAAAAAACACAACAAAATAGAAAATAGAAAAGAAATGTGGCAAAGGCAAAGGCGAAAAGTAGCGAAGAAAAAGACGCAGCTTAATAATAAAGCACTCCCATAACAGCAAGCATTAAGCGAGAAAGAAGAAGTTGAAGAAGAAGATGAAGATGAAGAGTATGTGACTTAAGGGGAGGAGTCAGACTAAAGGGTGGGCGTGTGTATGGGCATGAACTGAAGCACTCTTGAACTTAATTTGTTGTTATTATGTGTAGTATGTGGCTCCAGTTCTTAGGCTTTGAGCATAACCTCGAAAATATAATAATATATAAGAGAAGTTGAAGCGCTACAGTAGTGTGCAATTGACATACAGAGTTCATTCATTAAGCTATGCAGTAATATGTTTGTCTAGATGATGTCAACTTAAGCTTATAGCATTGTTCCATTAGTTTATATAATAACTTAATAATTTTATTATTATTATTAAGTGTATTTATATGAGTGAGATTTAAAAATAAGATTAAATTCAATATTATTAAATATATGTTCGAAATTCTCTCATTCGAAAATATACATTTTTTCATTTTAATTTTTTTTTTATTTATTTTTTTAAATAATATTTTAATTATTATTTTTATTTTTAAAATTTTATTTTGTTATTTAAAAAATATTTTTTTTATTTATTTCAAATACATCTTCATATTGAATATGGAAGATGAATTCAATATACCCTTCATCAACATGGATTTAGGTATGAAACTAAGCTTGTTTGCGGCTGCTGCACACGATAATCCCGCTGAAGATTGTCATTATTATGATTATTGTCAACGTTACCATCATAATGATGACTCATGTCAAACTGTCATTTTCTCTTTTATGTTGAAGAGAGAGACGGAAAGAGAGATTGAGAAAAAGTAAGATAGAGCGAAAGAAAAAGATAATGAGAAAGGGAGAAATAGAGCAAAAGCTAGAAAAATTCTATACTAGCGTGACCTGTACTTCGTCATCTTGATGTTTGGCAGGCGTAACCCTTGCCCATACTCACACACACACATATATAGTATATACATCTCTGGCATTTCCATCTCGTGGACCAAAACCAACCAAGGAGCCCAGTGACAACAATGAAAACAAATGCATTTCGAACCGAGCGCACACAGATATGAAATAATTTTTTATTAGTCACCGGACAGAGCTAAAGGGTCCTCCTTTTAGTTTCAGAGTTGAAACCCCCCTCCACTGTCAACCCATGCCCATGCCCATACACTGATGTATGCTGTGTGGCGGGGTAGTCGAGCAAAAGAAATGAAATGAAATGGAAGCGAGCTGCTTGTTAGTGCAACAAATTACTCAGAAAAAAGCGCAACAACAGCAATAACTATAAGGAAAAACTAGGAGAGTAACAAAAAAAAAAAAAAAATCAAGCCAAGTTGGCTGCACCATTTCGTTGCGTTCTTTTCTCCTTACAATCTCAGCCTTTCGCACTCTCTCTCTCTTGCTTTTGGTCGGTCGGAGAGTCCTTTTCTAGAAGCTGACCAAAAATTGTGAATCTTTCACGGTTCTACTTGGTTCTTCATTTTTTGTTTTTGCCCTTCTTTATATTCTTAGAGTACTTTTTTTTTTATTTTTTTTTATATGTCGTCTTCCTTTTCATTCCTTTGCACTCGCTCCCTTGACCAAATGACTAAGAAAATTGCTTAGTCAAGCACTTTGCAGGCGTCGCTTTCATGTTTTATGACATTTTCTGGCGCTGTCCACTTGTTATTGTAGCTGTAGTAGTTGCTGCTGCACTTGCTCCTCCTCCTCCTCCTTCTACTGTTGCTGTTATCAACGTCAGACTTCTATCTTTTATTGTAGGATTTTTGTCTTTTCTTCAACTTTGCGCTTAGTAAATTAAAGTAATTTTTTTTAAAAATTTCGCATTGTTTCCGCTGCCATGTCATCACATGTCGAACACAAAGTATTGCTCTAATGAGGATGTAATGTTGAAATACATTTAAACTGTGTCACATTAACAATTTAACAAGAAGAAACTATACTTTACTATTGAAAAGTTGCAAGAATAAAAAATGTTTCGAAGACTGACAGAATCGACAAAATAAATATGGATGATTAAATGGAAAATATGTGATTTTTTAAACCACTCCCGGTACTTTCTTAATATAAGGTATATATATTTTAAGTTGATTTGTTTAAGACTACAAAAAAAATGGTGAAAAATAGCTTTTTATATACTTTAAAGAAGTTCTTCAAATGGTTATAATGGCAATTTGTTGTTAGCTGTAAACAATTTGAAACAAATAATCAGTCTTAAAGGAATCTATAAATAATAAAGATAACGAAATAATACACAATATTTATATAGATGTTTATAAAGGGCTTTTTATCATGTATTGTTCGTCTTAAAATTGCATTTGAATTGATTTAGCATATGAATGAAATCAAAGGCTTTGCATACAAAATTATTTACATACAGAAATATGTATGTATGTGCATATATTGACAAATCTATATATATGTAGATATATACATATATTCTTTAATACACATTTTTCCCCAGTTCGCCTCTAGTGTGAATCAGTACGCTGTCTGTCTGACTCACTGTCCATATTCTTGTCTCGCTTGCTTTTTTTTTGGGATTTGAGAGGGATTTGCTGGTTTCTGTTTCTGTTGTCTATCTGCATTTTTGTAGTGTGAAAAATGAAAGAGAGAAGAGGAAGATGAAGAGGAATCAGCTTCAAATCTCTCAATGCTTGGCCTCTGGGAAATTCAATTTACGCCAAACCCTTGCAAAACAATTTTTGCGCAATTTTCCACACACTAAAGTTGAGCTACGAAAAACTTTTCCATTGCATTTTAAATATGCATGAAAAGTCGGTTTATGTTTATGCATACACAACGTACTATAAAGCCATATATATATATATATATCTATATATATATATACATATATGTACATATATATGTATAAGTATATATAAATGTATTTTTTTTTTTTTTTTTTTGGTGGTGTACACATTGCAGCAAGGTAGATTGCATAAGTGGCACTGCATCCCTGGCTGTGTCTAGCTCCTTCCAACTTTTTGTTGTAAATAATAAAAGGAAAAATATTAAAAAAAAAAAGGGGGGAAACTGCATTATGAAAATTCAGTTTGTTTGGTTCATCATAACGAAAAGCAACAACAAAATAAATGCATCTAAGTTTTTCGTTAGCGCGCATCGATGAAAATTCAACATTTCACCCAACTATCCATGAAGTATACAAAAAATAATATACCTACGTATATTATAAACTGCACTGTAAAGCGGAAAAACACTTTCCCAAACAATCTCTCTCTTTCTCTGTCTGTGTCTCTCTTCATCAAAATTGCAGGTGAGTGTGGCCTGTGCCTGTCACAGAATTTTCAACAGACGCGTTGACATTTAATAGGTCTCACTATATTCTAGTATGTGTGTAGTCTATGTTTTTTTTTTACCGGATGTGTGTGCGTGTGGGAGTCTGCATATATATATATATGTTGTTAGAACATGGGTTAGAATAATTTGCAACGCTTTTTCGCGAATGCAACTGAGATACAACCTGTGCATAAATGGTTGAGCATGAGCAGAAACTGAAATGCATCAACATTTTGTATGCTCTGCCCACGCCGTTGACAAATTTGAGAGAATGAGACAGAGAGAGAGAGAGCCATGTGCGTGATTTGCATGGAATGATTATACCCACTCACAGAACACCATATACCATATAGCATATACCATATACCATACACCACATCATACCATTTCACCAATCACCACTAACCGCATCATTTCATCCTGCAGCCCATCCTTATTCAGACTTACACTTAGTCAAGTTCACTCTATTTTTATTCTATTTGCTTGCTAACCTACACTCAGTGGGTCTCACTAACTCACCTTTAGTGTATTTCTACTCTCCGTAAGCCTCTCCCTCTCTGTCGTTCACGTCTCCCCATATTAAGCTAGGCGTTGTAATTAAAACCTTGCCTAATTTTTACTTGTTTTTATATTGAAGAACTTAGCAAATTATTGACAACAAATTTCAATATATTTCAAATTGTTTTACTATATCATAGACAAGTGAATACCTCTATAGTAGGAACAAAGTACTGCATTTCAAATGGAATTAGTTTTAATGTATTATTAAAAGTACTATGAAATAATATATATACTATGAAATAAATTCAAATTTTTAGATTTAATAGCATTTCTTTGAATTTATACGTAATATAACAAAAGCTAAAAAAAATCCAAAATGTCCACCGATTAGAAATGCCTTAATAAATCTACATTTATATTAAAACTCTAGAAAACAAATCTACAAACAAATATTTGAAGAATTCACAAAGTTCTATAAACATTACTAAAATCCTCTGAAATTGCATCAATTACAAATAAGTCTACATAGTATACGGCTACAAATAGAGTATTGGACCTTCGAGGTGTTGATTAAGAGAGCTTTTTTTAAGGTCGACTTAATTTCTTCAAATTCTGGTTTTAGCCAAGGTCTTTTTATTTAGTGTTACCTTCGCCATTTGCAAATGCTTCTTTTGCCTTTTTTTATCCACGTGGCGTGTGTAATTTCATCTGGCTGACACACACTCACACACACTCACACTCACACTCACACACACATTCACAGTCCCACACACACGCGCAAATATGAAGAATTTGTTGTTGTTGTCACGTGTCAGAATCATGCAAAAACTTTTAATTGCAAAGTCTCCTCGCAACTGAAAAATATTTTTTCAAATTTCACAAAAAAGTGCTAAACCATCTGAGTTTTTGTGTTTGCGTGTGTATGTGTATGTATCTGTGTGTGTTTATGTTAGTATATACAAAGAAATCTCGTTGAAATTTATGAAAAAGCACTTAATAACTGTCCGCAAATGGTGTATTCATAATTTTTATTTTCAACGGTCATTTAAATATTTATTATATTATTTTTTTTTTCTGATAACTTTCAATGTTGCTGTTGTTACGTTGAAATAAAAGATATAAATATAATAATAATTGCATTTTTAATTTGTGTCATTTGCAGGGAAAAATTCATCGTTCATAAACCTAAACAACAAAAATTACAACAAATTATATGCATGTAAATAAAAAAATTTAAAACAAACTTGATCTGCTTCGTTCATACAGCAATGTTCGTGCCAAGTATGAATACTGTAGCTCTTATAGTTTCCGAAATCTAGGTGTTCATACAGACGGA
>JBANCZ010003378.1:0-11295 GCA_037040025.1 Sphaerogastrella javana | reverse complement strand
CTATACTTTATTCTCTTTTTTTTACGCTATACTCTACTCTATACAAGGTATACAATATAGACTATAAAGTTGAGAAGAAGGTGAAGAAAGTATAGGGTATACAGTATAGATACTACTAGACTATAAAGTTGAGAAAAAGGTGAAGAAAGTATAGAGTATACAGTATAGATACAGAAACTATGAATATCTGCTTATATCTTAACTTTATGGTTAAATATTTGAGATTGAGATTGGATTGTATTGAAGAATATAAAGTACAAAGAGTATAGGTATTACAGAGAGTTCAGAAAGTATAAAGAGTATAAAGAACAGAGTATAGAGTACAGAGTCTAGAGAATATATAAAGATTAATCAATATTTGCCATTATATAATAACATATTATAGGCGTATACAAAAAGATCTGCGTAGACATTTGATTGGATTGATTTGATTGAACTGATAAATATATAGTATAGTAAAATTGTTATATGATCGTTTTTTTTTTTTATTGTATTCAAAATTTCGCAATTGGTATCGTATAGCATATACATGAATATATCCACCATTGGGGGTTTGGGGGTCGGTATTCAAAATATCGTAATTAAAGGAGGTGTATAATGTTATTCAGTACATATATGCCAAAGCACAACTCTGTAGCTCCAAAAAAGCGCTTGTTATGGCAATATTGGTCTCCAATTCTGAAAGAATGGGGCCACGTACCCAAAGTGTAGACAGTAGATGTATAATGTAAATGTTACTAAATGTGCCAAAACAGAACATGTTATCGTTAAAATTGTACCTGTTATTCTTAATTTTAGTTTTTGGGCATCCAACAGTGGGTGAATGGGGACAAGAATCCAAAATTTGGATCAATCTATTTAGGAATCAAAGGTGCATATGTGTACCAAAACGGAGCATTCTATCTTTAAAATTGCGCGTGTTATAGCGATTTTTAATTATGGGCTCTCCAAATGTGGGAGAGTGGGGGGTAGGTATCTAAAATTTAATTATGATAGTAGGTGTATAATGTAATTCAGTATGGATGTGCCAAAGCACAACGTTCTATCTGCAAAATAGCGCCTGTTATGGCAATTTGAAATATTGGTATCCAATTGCAGGATAGTGGAGACATGTATCCAAAATTTAAAACAAACTTAATCTGTTTTGGCAATACACCAACAATCGTGCCAAATATGAATACTCTAGCTCTTATAGTTCCCGAAATCTAGGTGTTCATACAGACGGACACGGCTCAATTGACCCGGCTTCTCTTCCTGATCAAGAATATATAATATATACTTTGTGGGGTCTGCCACGCAGGGTCTCAAAAATGGAATGCCGAGCCAACGTAAAGATAAACATATATATAATATATAATAATAATAAATATTATAAAGTTGATTGTAAGTTTTTCACATTTACATATCTGTATATCTAAAATTATAAAACCTATAGATTTATATATTATATATAAATTTGTTTTTTTTAATCCCTTTTATATTATTTCTTTTTGTAGCTACTGAGATGACATTTCTGCGCGGTGCTGTGAAAATGGATATACCCGATTACATAGTCAGTGAGGTGGATGATCGATTATCAGACGGTGCCACGCCCCAGACGTCACAGGATGCAACCACAGCGGCCGCACAAAATGTGGCACAATACTCATCCGAATATGAGATATTAACCGAATCCGAAATCGAGGAGAAATATCAAGCAGATCCCGATAATTCAGAAATTGCCATCGAAATGAGTAAGCAGTCAATCATATAATCGCTTATCGTTTTTGTATATCGATTGTCAACTAATATTTGCCCCTTATTATGTATAGCACGTTTGCTGGGCACAGCGAGCGGTGGCGCCACCACGGCGAACGCACAGACGGTGCTCGACGATTCCGGTACGACGGGAACGGGTGGCACGACCACCGTATCGGTAACGCCCGTTAAAACCGATAACAAAGCTAGCGGTACGCATGGTAAGTACACTTACATATACAATACTTCGATATTTATCGATTTCAATCGATGCAACCCTGTGCAGTTTTTGTTGTAGAGGCTTTTGGTTCAAGGGTTCATAGAGCGTATTTCAATTGAATATGATTTCCGATTTATTTTGGAGAAGTTATCATCATTAATATTATATAGAAGCACTGCTTGCATTAAAGCGAAAGCAGTGCAATTAGTAGAACCGTCAGAGATTAAAATTTACATTGTAATGGAATGACAGAGAGAGGGAGATAGAGAGAGAGAGAGAGAGAGGAAGCGTTTTGGGCTATAATGATATAAAGATTATGATTATGAACGTTTTATATATGATATAATTATGTTCACATTATGTATTTGCACTGCTTGCCCTTAAACCCAAGCAGTGCAAGCTGTTTTCCTTTCCTTTCTGCCTTTTACTTTGGTTTTTAACATTATAATCTATATTTATTTTATTAGTCATTGTCTAAATAATTAAAGAAATAAGTAGTTAATTTATAATTTGTTATAATTTCTGGTGTTTTGGTTAATTTTATTTTTAAATATTGATATTATTTGAAAACTTTTAGATGTCTTTGTTTTTGGCGTCGAATATGTCTCCATAGCTATACGTAGTATATATATATAAATCTGTCTATATATATATATATATATGACAAAATAAAAAAAAAAAAACTAAACAAAAACAGAAAAGGAAAGAAAAACGAATAGAATGAAATGAAATGTTGTATGTAAATGTATCCTAATTGTTTTTGTTTTTGCGGTCTTTTTCTGTATACTTTTAGATTCATCCAATAATAAGTGGACTGAATGTCAGTTTTGCAAAATGGTTATTACCACGGTCAATCTATGGAGACATATTCGCACCCAGCATACCCCGCAACCGCCCCGCAAATGCGATCTATGCAATAAGAATTTCAAGAACAAATACAGCCTAAGGGAGCACATACGGATCTCGCATGAGCAGAAGGTGGCCATTAAAACGGAGAACTGATGGATGATTTATCGCTTACACCATGGCATCAACTAGACAGAGATAGGCAGAGGGAGAGGGAGAGAGAGAGAGGTAGATAGAGTGAGAATAAGCGAGAGAGCTGACTAAAAACGTCCAATATTGAATGATGAACAAGGATTGAAATGATTGAAATAGAAAAAGTTGAAGAAAGTTGAAGATCAACATATATATAGGGAATATAATTTGATGTATTGTATGTATGTATCTATGCTATATGTACAAAATCGTTGGATTGGCCAAGCTATATACTGGAAGGAGCCCAGTGTTATAAATACGGTTCACATGGAGTTGATATAAATCATGTTGGTCGTCATATGGATCGATATACATATACCATATTGAGCGAACAAGCCATCGCCTATATATATAAACATATATCTATAATACATACATATAGCTACAGAGATATTGTAATATTATCTATATATATATCTTAGTTAATTAGCTAGCAAAGTGCATAGCCCAACATCACATGCTGTACATACTATTTATATATACCATAACTGTAATAGCTATAGCTATAGCATTATAACTTTAGCTATAGTTATTTATATACTAATTTTAACTACTATATTTATTTACTTTGTATACATATATATTATAAACATCTCGATTTAGTTCTAGAATCATCTAGCTTCTATTGATAGTGCTAGAACATTGAGTCTAGATACTGGCTATAATTTTCGGTCGCTATTTATATATGTATATCTCTATACCTTAATGTTATGCCTCGGTTCTAGAATCCAGGTGGCTTTAAAGTGTTTCTAGATATGCTAGGTGCTAGTTCTAGTCGTATATATTCGATTTGCGGTATTGGGAGTTCCAAATTCATAAAGTTTAAACTCTAGATTCGGATTGTAAATTCTAGGCTCTATATGCTTAATTCTTTTAACTCTATTTTCTAGTTGCTATTACTAGCGCTTAAGCCAAAGCCAGTGCTAATTATTTTTTTTTTTAATGTATATTAGATTGTTTTAACTACCTCCTAATCGTTAGCGCCGGATATCGCCCAGTTTTAATTTGTAGCTAGCCCTAAAAGCCGCATAATTATATATAGTATATACTACATAATAAGCACAATCTTTATGTAATATGTAAAATTTTTATCAATTTTTTTAAACATCAAGCGCCCTCTGCTAAGATAAACGTGAATATAAATAGATATATATATATATAAATTATTATGATTGTAATTTAGTTAAATGGAAAATTAGAAAGAAAAGAAACAGGCTAAATGTTTAATGAACAACTCATACGTATTATATATAAAACATATAGATTACATATATATTTGAATATATATATATATAAATCAATTTATATATTTAACTAACTCCTAATGATTACGAAAAGAAAAAAAAACATAAAAGGAAGCAACACATTTTGATGTCCAGTTCAAAAATAAATACAAATAACAAACATAACATATGGTACAATGAGTATACACACTTGATTCCTTATCGCCGATATATGTACGTATATATATAGATATCTATATATATACTAGTGTTTATTCGTTATACAGCTCAGGTAGTTCTAATATTTTCTATTGTTTTTATTCTGTAACGTAAATTTGTCGCTCTTTTGTGCTGTTTATCAAGTCAAGTCATATATATGGTTTGTTTAAGAACCCTGTGTCTTAAAATGTCTATATAGGGTCTACTAAAGTTAAAACAATTATAATTGAATGGATAACAAGCTGGGATGAGTAAGACAGGTCCATCTGTCTATACATCCATTTAAACAAATTTGACTTCAACATTGATGTATAGCCTACCCAGATAAAGTTTGTTTCAAATTTTGGATAGCTTCAACCCTATCTTCTATAACCTGTAATTAGTTCATCATGGCAAGCTTATATAATACGACACCAACTAGCAAAATATATGATAATGTAAGATGTATTTGTACGGACATTTTATGTGTTTTATATAAAAAGATTTAAAAGATTGAATTGAGGTTGGAAATTAGAAAGTAAAGCCCTACAATAGTGTATAAAGCATACAGAACCAAACTAATGGCATATATAACTCTATGAAGAGAATGAAATCGAGCCTACTACAAATTAAAGACGCTCTTTGAGCATATAACAGTTTGTTCCCTGTTTCAACTCTATATTCCATATTGATATCTATTGCAGCCCTACATCAGACGGACCAGAGTGGGAGTGAGACGAGTTCCGTGGGTTCTTCGTTGATATGCACCTTTTGCAAGCGTTGCCTTAAATCAATGAACGCCCTGAGGCGTCACATTGCCTCCAGGCACTCGGAGATCCAGAGCAAACAGTACGAATGCATCATATGCATTAAAAATTTTAAGACCAAGTGGTCATTATCCACACACAATTCGCATTTTCATCGGGATACGCGCCTGAGCAAGGAACCCACGAAATTGGAATACAACAACTGAACATTTTCAAACTTGCCAAGGCCCTGAGACTGAGCGTAGCGTTAAAATCAAACGATTTTTATACTATAGAGATTATTTTCTTTTTTTTCTTCCGGTAATATGTGTATAAATCTCCATTCTTTATTATTAGAGCCAGGTTTACCTTGCGATGAATGACAGTCCCAGCGACCCTACAACATCCATGATATTACTCTTAGTTTTAACTACAGTTAATTAAGATTCATCAAGGTTGCTCTACCAATAGACCTAAGACAAACGATATTCGAATACCTAGAAGTTACAGCCGAAATTAGTCATTGCTTACCAGATGGAACCCTTTTTAGATAAACCTTGATTGCTCTTTTTAGATATTGTTCTCTAGAACTAAATCTCTTCAAATTAGCTTACCAGCAGAGGTGCTTGTTGAAACATTTCTCTCTTTTGATGTAACTTCTTTTAGCAGAGTTGCCAGTGCTCTTCTGAGTTCCCGCAATTCCGTAGAGTTCAATCTATCTTCAGAGTTACCACCTCCAGTGGTAGAGGTAGCACCTCTTTTTTACCAAAAGTACCTTCTCTTTCATAGACCCAAGATTTCTGTTGATCGACGACCTTCGTTCAGAAACTCTCACTGGTGATATATTCTCTCAGAGGTACCTCGTCTCCTCGGTGGTATCTAATCTCCTTAGTGGGTTCTTCTGAGGCACCTATTATTTGGTAAGTGAGCAAATACTCAAAATCATCATACGAACAAAGTTATTGAGGGTCATTGTTAGACCCACACTTGGTTAAGGCACAATTTGAATCATAGCTACATAGTTGTAGTCATGAGAAACTGGACCACTCGAAGCCTAGGAACCTATGGATCAAATTATACCATATCTTTAAATAAAATAAAAAATAATACAAAACCGTGTCAAATCAACAATGAATATCTGTTTATTACTACTTGAATTTTCGAGTAAAAAAAAAATTAATGGAGTAGAAGAATTAGCAAAGTGAAACTACAGACTGTCATGTCCGGGCATGGGGAATGTGCGGCTAAATTTGGCTACATTCTGATGCAGCTCCTCCATGCGCGCATGAATGCACTTATCATCCTTAAGCACATTCACAAAGTCGGCCATTTTGGGACTGGCTGCCGCCTTGGAGGCATCAACACCAATCTTGATGGCGGTATCTATGAAGAGCACAACCTGCTCGATGTCCTTCTCGACCAGGCCACGAGTGGTTAGCGCCGGTGTGCCCAAACGTATGCCAGATGGATTCAATGCGGATTTATCCCCGGGCACCGTATTTTTATTACACGCAATGCCGACCTCCTCAAGCACCAGCTCTGCTTTGGCACCGGTAATTCCCATATTACGCAGGTCGACGAGCACCAGATGAACGTCTGTGCCACCGGTGGCCACTTGATAGCCGGTCGCCATGAGACCGTCACACAGGGTCTTTGCATTCTTGAGCACTTGAGCTTGGTAGGCCTTGAATTCCGGCGATTTGGCTTGCTTAAAGGTCGTAGCAATGGCAGCAATGGCATTGTTATGTGGACCGCCTTGTAGTGCAGGAAAGACGGCCTGATTGATGCGTTCCTCGAGGTCGTACATTACCTTCTCGCCATTTGCCTTGGTGGATCGTACACCCTTGCGATAGAAGATGACACCCGCGCGTGGACCACGCAGTGTCTTGTGTGTTGTTGTGGTCACAATGTCGGCATACTCAAACGGTGAGGGTATCTGCTCGGCGGCCACCATACCGGCGACATGAGCCATATCGGCCATCAGGTAGGCACCCACATCATCACAAATCTCGCGGAAGCGTTGGTAGTTTAGCAAACGCGAATAGCAAGAGATGCCGGCTATGATGATCTTGGGACGGAAACTTCTAGCTGCTTCGGCCAGTTTATCGTAGTCGATTAAGCCCGTCGTGGGATCAACCTTATAGGGCATGCTCTCGAAGAATATCGATGTGGCCGATATCTTCTTGTTGGGCGTGAAGAAGCCGTGCGTCAAATGTCCACCATCGGGCAGGTCCAGACCCATAATACGATCGTGTGGATTCAGCACGCCCGTATAGACCGCCATATTGGCTGGGGAACCAGAATAGGGCTGAACATTGACGCCCCACTCGGTGTCAGACAGATTAAACAAATGAAGTCCACGCTTTTGGGCCAAAATCTCGATCTTATCGATGAACTGATTGCCACCATAGTACCTATGAAAGGTAAAGAAATAGAACTAATTAGTATCTTCTATATGGTAAGTAAGCTTTCAAAGAGCTTTAGTATAGTTTTTTGAGCTTAAATGGGAGCTCTACAGTAAGCTAGAGCAATCAGTGATTATGCAATCAGTGCTGTTTTAATCAACTGCAATAAATATATATATATATATATAGAGAGAGATAGAATAATCTTGCTAAAGATCTGAACAAACAATTTTTTATAGATCCATCAAAAAGGTTTTCAATTTGTGGGCTCGACTTACCGCTTGCCGGGATAACCCTCCGAGTACTTGTTGGTGAGACAGGAGCCCAAACTCTCTAGCACAGCGAGGGAGGTGAAGTTCTCACTGGCGATCATTTCGAGGCCCTCCAGTTGACGCTCCTTCTCATTCTTGATGATGTCGGCGAGCTCAGGATCGCCCTCCTCCAGTGGTGTTTGCAACAACTTTTGATCAGCCATTTTCTATATGATATTTGTATATACAAAATTATATATATATATATATGTATATCGATTATATAAATTAACTAATCAAATGATATGTTGCGATCGGTTGAACGATCGACGATGCAATGAATTGCAATGCCCACGGTTGTCCGCTGTTTATGCATTGCTTGAAATGGAATATTCGATTCGGCATGTATGAAAATAATAATAATAATTCTAAGGGTTCAATAAGTTCAAAAAACATTGGAAAAATTTCACTGATAACAGAAATAAAGCAAAAAAAAAAAACACGATCGACGACGAGCCCAGGTTCAATCGTTGCCTATCGCCGCTTGGAGATTCGAAGAGTTTCATCCTATGTACAATATGTACGTACCATATGTGATTGATAGGCTCAAAATCTATGCCAGGCGATAAGATTAAGTGCCCCAACTTATTTGGCGTGTGCACTTCTATATACAAATAATGTATATGTATATATTATAGGAATTGGCAAATACTTGTGCCATAGCATGCACTTCTAATTCTATGGGTGCTACACCCTATAGCACATAGACCCCCCGTCGATGAGAGCCTTACGTACGCTCTCTCATCGCGCTATCAAGTGTCGTGGGTTCAAGTTGCTTGTGCCATCGATAAGTACGACCGTTCTTAGACCCAGAGACAAGGCTTTTGGGTGCTATGCTGGGGAGCTGGAGACAATAAAGGTCGACTAACATCTCATTTCCTTATCAAGGAATGCCGCACAGTCGATAGATACCGACTCTAAAAAGGCATACAATATATGTATATAGGAGAAACAATCTATCTAAGAATTATGATTATACAAATATCCAAAATTAAAGGTTATACCTTTTGGTGTCTTGGTTAATAATAAAATAATGTCATTATGGTGATATATGATATATGATTATTGCGTCAAGAATTAATCTGCTGATCTAATTTATATATAGAATATTTACTAAACCCCCCGCTAAAATATTACGCGATTTTAGAATGGGATCCATGGAAATTACTCGAAAGAAATACTATGAAAAAAACAAAAAGTAAAAAATTGCAGCTTGAAAATTTGAAAAATTGAGATTAAGCTTTAAACTGACGTAAAACGTTGATTATTATCATTAAAGATTAGAAATTTGTTAATAATATAACAAGACAAAAAAAAAAAACAAACAAACAAGCGATAAAGTTAGCATACACTGTTCAAAATTGGCAGCTTGTTTGACATATTGATATTATATTGAAAATATTTGCGAAAAGTCAATAAAACAATAAAAAATTTCTTATAAAGCAAAACCTTGAAAATTGTTTTGGTTTTGTTTTTGAAGAACAATGAAAGCGTGAAAATGATTTTGGTATACAGAAATCGAATGACTGGAATTTGCTTGCGAAAATTGCATACGTATATTGTGGCTATATAAACAATTGCCACAGATATTTATATCTATATATACTATGTATGATATATATGCATTATATGGAGTATATTAGCTGCATGCATTTGGCTTCCATTACAAAGTAATCAAGGGCCGTATGAAATTTGATTATAGCCTCATTGCCAGCACGAACAAACGAAAAAGCAATAGCAAGAACAACAAAATGCGAAAATACAAGAAAAAGAAATGAAATTAAACCTAATAAGCTGATCAGGAGGGTGAATGCAGCTCGTGTGGGCTGTAAATGAGCAAAACACGATCCACACGCCACGATCCACATAGCACGAAGCGGCAAGCGAAGCTCTTTCAAGGTCAGCGCAAAAGTTCGCGTCGGCGTCGACGTCGGTCGAACAATAAGCCTACGCCGTTCAAAAATAAAGCGCGGCGTGAAATCTTAATACACACACACACACACATACACACACGCACACACACATACATATAGACAAGCGACACGTGCAGCAGCAAATTGAGAACTATAAGTTTACGCTTTGATTTATGACAGAGAACATGTTTGGCTTTCTAAACTTCACTTAATATAAATACTATTTGATTTTCACTAATTTAAATATATATATATTATTCAGAAGCTTTCTCACTTTGCAGCGAACTTACCACGCCCGTTGTAGAAAAGTGTCTGATCGCGGCCGGCATTGGGCGACGCGTCGTTGTCGGCGATAATATTGACGGCGAATTGTGCGAAAACTTCGCTGCAGACATCGGTACGGCGAAGTTGTTAGCGATGACGGCGGCCATGACACCCTGTTGAATTTGCCATCTACAGCTGTTCCGAATGTTGTGTATTGCTTGGGGTGCTTGCATTTGCGATATAAGCCGGCACGAATTATTGCAATTTTGGAGCATTTGATGGATGGCTAATTGATATGCTACACGCTGCATGTTGTGATCTTACTCCGTAAGCGTAGCTCTTATTCAAAATATATATATAAATAAATATTATATATTCTTGATATTTTGTTTTGGTCCTATGCAGCCTCTGGCGTTTGGTGTTCGACTAAGTCCGTTAAATGTGCGACAGTCTGCGAAGAGTTTCCAGCAGCGACAACTGATAACCTCTGACCTGCATTTGGTGTTTGTTTTGTTGATAAGCCAGCACATACTCTCTCTAATACACACATACACACACACGCACACGCACAACAAATTTTATTATTTACTACTTGCCTATTGAAGCACCAAGCAGCCCGGGCCGGCAAACCTCTGTCCGATGTATGCGTGAATCAGGTGTTTCCAATTTGCTTATCGATAAATTTGAAACATATGCGAGGGAAAACAAATACTAAAAATTTTCTTTTCTTTAATAAATAAATTACTAAATAATTAGACTTGCCAGTTGGCTACAAATCTAAACAATTACTGAGATCTACATTTGAAAATGTTCTATGAGCATACTTTCAAAAAGTCTATGTGCACTGGGTTTCAAAATAATTTTGTATCATTCAAATAATTGTGCTCAATTTTGACGTGTAAATATCGATAAGTGACGGGTGGAAGTATGTGTAGGTCAGAGAAACGCGCGCTCACTTTTCGCCACATAAGAGCAATGTGTTTTTTGTATTTTGAACAATTCAAATAATTGCGCTCAAAAAGGGCGTGAAGTTATCGATAAGTGACAGCTGTAACTGTGCAGGGTTGCAAAACGCGCGCTCACTTGATGCTGCATAAGAGCAATGTGATTTTCCTACAATTCAAATAAATGCGCGTAATGTGGCTGTGAAGTTATCGATAAATGACAGCTGCAACTCTGTGCAGGGCTGCAAAGCGCGCGCTCACTTGATGCTGCACAACAGCTGTGGGCCAGTCAACAC
>JBANCZ010003377.1:0-12774 GCA_037040025.1 Sphaerogastrella javana | reverse complement strand
AGCAAAGTTAATCTGGCTAATCAACTGGGTAGAGTCAATTTCGCCATTGATCAACTTATGCATAAAAGTAAACCCGAGCATAAATAGTTTTTTTAATCAAGGATCCTAATTTGAAAAAAAAAAAAAAAAAACAGAAATGACGACTTCAATAAATAGATTTACAATCCCCAAAAAGTATATGCGTCAACGTATCGTATTTATAATACTATTAGGTGCGCAATTAAGTTCTTGCTGTTTTTTTTTTATGAAAATGCAATTTTAATATAAGGAAATGGTTACAATCGCTTTGACAGGGTTCCTCGTCGAGCAACGTCTTCAATTTACCGTCTTTGCAGGTTTTTGCATTTCCTTCGTTAATATCGAAGTCGCCATCTTTTAAGTGACAAAACCAATCACGGTATGTTGTTTCACTTGAGGCAGCGCCTCCGTAACCTTTTTGAAGTTCCCGATGTGCTTTAGCCGCCGATTTCTTTGACTGACAGAAGAAAATCAACACTCCCGCAAATGACGAATTTTTGGCGGTAAATCGGACATATTCACACATATAAAAATATATGACACACAAAGTCACTAATATTGAAACGCAGTTGTTTTTTCAAATGTCTAGGTTAAGTTTATCACATTCTGGATATATCGAAATCACTATCATCACTAACTTACTAACACAATCATCATTACGTGCTGGAGTCAACTATTGACAAACGGCGGGAACTTAGTTGCGCACCTAATAGCTTTGAAGTGCCTTGGAATAAATAAACGATAAACACTATGCAAGCAAATAATTCAAATTATTGCTGGTTTTAAAAAATTATTGCGAAACCAACTCCAAAAGAGTGTATTGGCAAAATTAAAAGTATTTCCATGCATTTTATTTTGAATTTTGGCACTTTAAATTGGCAAATAGATGCAGATGCTCTGGCGATAGCAAAATACTATTTGAAAAGCGATTTTTATTTAAACATAAATCTGAAATTGTATGCTCTGTTTGAAAAACATATTGCTGCTCAACGATTTGCACTGAAAGCAGTCGAAACAAATTTCCCCATTTCCAATTCATGTTTTCTTTCTGCTATTGAAAGTGTGCAGAACCTCCCTGAACAATTTGTTAAAACAACTGTGACAGCTTGCATATGTCCTTTAGCCAGGGCAATCATACTATACGCATACACACAGACCCAATCTCCCTCTCTCTCTCTCTCTCTCTCTCTCTCTCTCTATCTCTCTTTGTCTCGCTGTCTCCTTCTTGTCGCCTTCTCGCTTCACTTTCTTTTTCTTTCTTTCCCTCCTGCTCCGATTGTATGTTTATTGTGGCGTGCGTTGCTTAACAAACAGGAAGCAACAAATTCAGCTACTGTTTCCGGTTTGTGAATGTGTGTGTGAGTGTGTGTGAGTGTGTGTGAATGTCTGCGAATGTGTGTGTGCCAGTTTGTTTCTTACATTTGTGACTGCATACTGATTTGTTTGGCTTGTGCAATGGCAGGACATAGCACAAGGACAACATATGCTATGAACGACCCTTAACCTGTACCACTTAAAAAAAAAGTCATCCTCCAGGCACCGTTTGTCCCGTACCTAACTATTTTTTCTTTTTCTCCCTTTTTTTCTCTATCGTCTTTGCTTATAAGCAGCTAATTTGGTATGCAATCCAGATAAACAACATTGATATAATTTCTTGAGGTTTTTATACAATTTGTCGGTGCTTATCAGAGCTTTAAAATTGCACACGGCTACCGCAGATCAAATGTCATACGTACTGTATTTATAAAAACATCTACTATAAACCTCATATTTATTTCACAGAGTGACTAAGTTTTTCTGCAGAGAATAACAATTAGCTGAGATTCGGAACAAATAATTTTGTTTACATATTTTTAAATAGAAATTGCCAACCCAACATTTGATTAACAAACCTATACCATATAATATTATGATATTTCTTCCAATTATACGAGTACTCTGTTGTTTAAAATCACAAAAGAGTCTATTAAATTTTAATCGCCAATCTCACTATTCGTGGATACTGAACAATTTTAAATCACTTGATGGTTCTGCTTTGGAACACAATTACGTTATGCACCTCTCAATCGATATAGACTATCGACTATTATTATACTATACGCAGGGACCTTACTGTCGGTCACAACCTTTGCAGTAGTACATATTATTTAGCATACTTTAGGCGGAACTATAATAAGATTCCAAAAATTATTAGAGCCCTCATTAAGAAACCGTCTACTAGAAAAACTGCTTAACTTAAGGTGCGCCTTCAAATAACATTAGTACAAATATTTTCGACTTTTCAACGCTCCACACTCTTTAGCGTTGATTTAAATTACAATTGAGTGGCGACAATATTGCCAGGGCGAAATAGAAGAAGGAAACCAGGTACGACAAGTACTACTAAGTGGCCAGGCTGCCAAGTACCAGGTACACAAACAAAAAATAGCAAAGGACTTGAGTCAACAATAATTTAGCCCGACAGTCACTGACTAGTTGTGGGTGGCAAGACAAGTGACTGCTGGCTGAGTGGTTTTGGGATTTTTGCCTCAGTAGTCAGTGGACAGTGAGTGACAGACAGTTTTGTCTGGCGTTTTCTGGAAAATTTGCCGGGTGCCTTTGGTGAGTGTAAACAGCTCGAAAATTAGCAGTTAATGAAGCCTCGTTACGGTGAATAGACAAGTTCAGAAAAGGCAGACAACGGAGAAAAGGATTACACTTAAAGTACATACCTGGGCATTGTTCAATAGGAGAAAAGAAATAAAGGGAGCTGATTGCAGCCAAAGGATGCTGCAACAATATTTGCGGAATTAGTGTATTGGCAAATGACTAGTACCATGACAATGATATTATTTTGATTGGCTGAAAGTACGCTCTCTGCTCTAGAGTATAACAGAAACGATACTTCATAAGGTTCCATTCTATTATAAAGTACATAGAGTAGCATAAGTCAAATTAATTCTTTTAGAATTCAGTGTAATTCTGACTTATCGGTACAAAACTTATTTAAATAAAATATACTCTAAATATTCCAGAAACGCCATACACTAGATATACAAATTTAGTTTTTGAATCCAATTTTGTACTTCAGTACATTTTTGTTCGAGGGTATTCGAATAATGTTTTCTTCCATTTATTTTCAACTTTAATTTAAAATTAAGTAATGAATATATTTGTGATTAATTTTATATTTTTGGTTTCAATTTATTGCTTCTGGAAATGCAGAATATTTTGGTGTTCTATTTACTACAGCTTTTAATCTAAAAACCTTTATCTGCATAAATAATTCGACTTTAAATTGCTTTATTTTAAATCATCCAGAAAAAGTATATCTGGGTTTTTTGTAAACAACATTATCAAATGATAAATAAATTTTTTTAAAAATATGTAATTGGAACTCATTTAAAAAAGTAACCCCAAAAAGTGTTGATATTTCATTTGGACCCAATGTACATACGAATATGAATTCTCCTTTCGCAATTTCAGTGTACCATAGCATACAGTTTCCATATTTTCACCAGCTCCATCGACTACTCTCCAGCTACTCTCTATGCACATTTTTTCCATGTTGACGTCTGCAGCAATCAGGCATTGCGACTTTCTTTTTTATGGCTTTGCTCTGCACACGTGTAATTTGTATTGCGTTTTTTACCATACTCTGCTAGCTGTCCGGGCAGTTACGGGGTTCTGGATAATAGTTACTCGGTTGTGGATACTTGGTTACTATTGCAATAACCCCATGGCCTTTGCGTTTTGGTATTGTTGTATTTGGTTTGGTTTTGTTTCGTTTGTTATTTGTTAGGAACCCGGCACAAAAAACAAGAAAGACAAAAAAAAAACAAAACAAAAATAGATTTATGCTTGCGGCATTTTTAAGTGACAGCAAACGAGCAAATTTTGCGTCAGAACCGCCCACCTATTGCCTGCCACGCCCCTTAATACCGCTGACGTGACAGCACACGGACAACATGTGATGTGACTGTCGCTTGTAATAAATCTTAAAAAGAACTCTACAGTGATTTGCTGTTGTTTCCCCCCACTTTTTTGTCGGATATACCTATATACGATTTTTTTTGGTGGGATTTAGCTGTTGCTGCAGCTACAAGTGGCGCCTCAAATCGCAATCCGACAAGTACAGTGGTATGCAACCGTAAAAAGTGTTACAAATTATACAGGGCTCTATACAATACAAATATGTAAGGGTCCAACTTGGTTAACAATGGTTCATCAAATGTGTAGAGTTTTGGCGACTGATCTGGCTCTTCAATTTCGCATCACGTATAATTCTACGTTTCGCATATATATTCGAATATATTTTTAACTCCAGCATAAATTTATATCTATCGATTCAAGGCCAAGAACCATATACGACATTATTATTCAGAATTTCTTAATTCATTTGTTAAATGTGTGAAAAACTTCTGATACGTTATTACAAATAGTTTATACGTTAACATATATATGTTAAAGAATTGATTTGAACCACTGTGCTTGTCAACTGACCCACTATCAGATCAGCTTTAAACCGTGGCCGCGAAATGGAAATATGAGTTGCCCGGACAACTGAACAAATAACACACACGTACAGTTGCATATATGTACATAGATAGATCCAGATGGACAGACAGACAGACAGACAGACAGATTATACAGACAAACAAACAGGCATGTGTACTAAAAATCCGATTCAACAAATTTATAAAGGTAGATTTGTAGCCACCCAACAAAGTTGGCCAACACGTAACGGAAAATAAATTGAAAAAGCATTGCGATGCCGGCCCAATGCATAAACTATAAAATTGTGTTTAGTTTTTGGTCAATTTTTTTTGAATTTTTAGCCAAACGGTGTGTGTGTGTGTGTGTGGTTCTGTTAACAAATCTATTAACCCAGTGAGTGCTTCGTAAATGTTGGACCAAAAAACACTAAAATTTTAAACATTCTAGCGGTAGAAGTAGAGGTAGAGGTCGTGGTCGTGGTCGTGGTAGTCGAAGTAGTAGTTTTGGTAGTCTGGTAGTCATCGTGGTATTGGTTGGGTCAGTAAATCGAGAGAGTCACTTTATCATTTTTGCAATGACAAACACAACAGTCAAAGCGAAAAGTTTCCCTCCCTCAAACAGTTTACTCACAGTCAACGCTGACTTTGATGCGCTTGGAAACCGTTGGGGGGACGCCATTGGATGCAATGCAGAGATATGCGCCCATATCTAGGCGAGAGATGCGGGTTATCTCTAGCGTATCGCCCTCCCATTCATTCACTGCAAACAGATTGAAAAGAAGTATGAAGAATGAGTTATGTGTTCTGGGTTCTGGGTTGTGGGTTCTAGAGTGTGGGAGAGAAAGACAAGAATGACTCTTAAATGATTGATGCCCATTGCATTTGCACTTACCTATGTGATTCTTATTGATGGCTATGCGCGAATTATCATCACGCTTCCATTTGATAATGGGTCGGGGACTGCCGCTGGCCCGACACCTCAGCGATATGTTAGCACCCTCGCGAACAATGACATCGCTCGAACTCAGCGAATCATCAATATTTGGGGGAACTGCAAGCAAACAATTGAGTGCGAGAGCTAGTTAATGAAAATATGGCCACAACAATAGTGGGCGAAAAGGCTATCACTAAATTGTTATATATGCATAATCCGCTTAAACAATACCCAAATAATTCAACTGGTAATCGTTGTCCACCATTTAAGATTAAAGTACGTAATAAATACACTACAGTGCACATTTATTATATATGGCTTTACATATGCTATTGTGCATTCGTTTCGCAAAATAGTTTGATTTCGAAACAAAAACAAAACCCTAATTCAAAAAGCCCTCTGCGTCAGTGTTTGATAAATGATATTGTTATTGTCTGCCTGGTGTCAACTTTGAGTGCGCCAGGAAATTGCAATTGAAATGTTTTCGATTTTCGATTTTCGATTTCCAATTCGCCATTTCATCATTTAATATGCGAATTTCAATTATGTGCTGAGTAATTGTAGAATAATTGCGGATACTTTTTTTAATAGCCTCACATTTTTATGTTTTTATTTTCATCGTTTATAGTATTTAAATAAAATACATTATAAACCTATATATAAACAATAAGGCTGTGTGAACACTTTCGAAAACTATGCAACTTTAATAATCAAAACTATAATACATTTTATTAATCTGGAGAATTGAAATAATTTTTAATTATAGTCAAAATATTTTTAATTGAAATAAACAATTTGAGGACATTTAAATTACATTTTTAAAGACCTTTTAAGAGCTTAATATATTGCAGTTAATTAAAATGATAATTAGACATTAATATTAATATATTATGAAATATATTATGTAAAATCAAAAAAAAAATGACAGTCACTTTTTAAAAAAAGTTCCAAATGGTTTTTTCTATACTATTAGAAGATAGACCATCAATTAAAAAATAATAAAAAAAACTAATAAATAACTTAATTACTGCTAACAACTTTTAACTGTTTCCTCAATTGTTAATCTCAAATATATTATTGAAAAAGGGATAGTATTTGGAATATTTCTTAAATAGTTTACTTTCAAGCCTGCATAATTTGATTTTTTTTAATTAAAAAATTGTTGTAGCTGAATTCAGCTGCTTTTTGCATGCATTTTTAATAATTTGTTTGCTAGCTAGCCAGAAAAATAATCGCCTGGCTAAAAGATTCACTGAACTGTGCACTGGACGCACTCACACACTCGTACATCCATCCAAAAATTCGCTTTTGCTTTCCGCTTCTACTTTTGCAAGCTCTCTTTTAGTGCTCATTGTTTTACACTACAAAATTGTAGGTATTGTAGATTGGAATATGAGTACCCTATCTGTGTGAGTGTGTGTGTATTTTTGAGTGGTTTTGCGTTTGAGAGTATTTCGCGCTTTAAGGTATACAAATTATTTTTAAATTTTATACGAATTCACACAGGATTTTCAAGTGGTAGTCTCATGAAACATTCAGCTTTGGGGCAGACTCAAAAATTATTCAAATTTATGAGGTCGTTCTCCGTGGTACGATTCATGAATTTGAGCTAAAACTATAACTACTCACCGACAACGTTGAGATAGCCAAATTGGGTTTTCGCTGTCACCGTATTAATCTGGCACATATAACGTCCTTTGTCCTCCTCATGCACATTGTTAATGTGTAGGTACCAAGTGCGATGGCGATCGTGTTTGTCGTGCGTGACGCTAATGCGAGGATTTCGCGTGATTACGTGATTGTGAACAGTGAGTATGGCCGACTGTTCAAAGTGCATCCAGGCAACCTTGAAAAAAAAAAAAAATATTAATAAATTTACATAAGTTTAAAAAAATAAACAAACATCATATGCCTCGAAGGTTTTAAGCTTTGAAACCCAGATTCGCAACACACAGAGCCCATTGAGTCATAACAAGAATGAAAAGTGTAGCTCTTATAGATCCCATGGCTTAGCCATAGAATATTCTGACTTTTTTTAATTATTCATACCAGATGCACAAAACTCACATATGCAATAACATTATATAATAATGTAGAACCACCGACTCCTAAAACCCCACTGAAGGATACACTGAAGTTTAAAATCAGTTTACAAGGCGCAATTTTAAAAATATATAGACATCCTATTTTGGCACATATATCCACAATTCGATTACACTACTATAACAATTAACGATTAATGATATCGATTATTGATGTTATTTATATTATGTATTTTAGGTTAGGTTATGTATTTTAGTTTTATAAAAATTATTAAAATGCTAATCATAGGGTCGCTACTACCGTGCAAGTCTATACTGTTCGATATTTTTTTTAAAACATTTTTAAACCGAAAATCAATTGAAATAAGATATAAGCATTGAGTTTTGTAGGAGTTTCTTTTATTTTGAATGTATATCAACTTAAGTGGAGGATTGAAAGATAGTTTTTAGCAGTGAAATGCAAAAGGGATAAGTTGCAGCGTATAAAATAATTTCATCAAGCTTTTCAGCAACCACAAAATTCCAAAACCAGTGCAAATTGAGTAAAACAAAGTTTTATCATTAATAATTGAATCACTTGGTTGTCTGTCTTCTAAACTTTTTATATTTAACTAATAAAGAAAAGCAGAAGTAGTCATTAGTTAAGCTATGTGTAAGGGATGATAATGATTTGATTACTTAAAAAAACGATAGAAAAGAAAACCTTAAAAAATATGAAAACGGTGAAATTGAAGTTGGTAAAAGAATACATAAAATAAGAGAAGTGCTAGGAAAAGTCAACTAATTAGTGAAAACTATTCCGCATATGATATGTGAATGTAAAATGAAATCCAAGTAGTTTACTTTAACGCACACAAAAAGCAGCTCATGACTGGGCTTGGCGATTGCAAGGATCAAGCCCTAGTTGGATTTTCAAATTTAAACACATCATTATCATGAAAATGGGAAATGGAAAACACGGCCATGAATATCAAAAGCACTTCAATTGCTGCAATAAGCACAGCGGTGAGGTAGAAGAAGGAGACTGGCAAGCATATAGACAGGGATAAGAAGTAAGCAACGGCTTAGAGCATCATTACCCAGCACTTGAAAAGCCAGCTCAAGTAGCTGACTAACAGTCTGCCAGGGAGACAGAGTACCAGAGAGCCAGGGAGTCAGAGAGCGAGAGAGAGCAAAGAGATGTAGGGCGAAGGAGAGCGCGTCCTTGTTAACAAGTCCACCTGATATCTTTCGAATGTATTTTGAGTTTGGTATATCCA
Source organism: Sphaerogastrella javana (assembly GCA_037040025.1). NCBI lineage: Eukaryota > Metazoa > Arthropoda > Insecta > Diptera > Drosophilidae > Sphaerogastrella > Sphaerogastrella javana. The sequence goes on along the minus strand of JBANCZ010003377.1, from coordinate 4,046 downwards.
GGAAATGGAATCAAATTGAGGTGTAAATGAGAGCAACAAGGAAAACGACGAGCGTTGACGGCACATGGTGAAACGTGCATGGCATACAGTAAATAAGATGGCCAAAAAAAAGAACATTGTTACACGTTGAATGCAGGTAATACGGCAAAAAGCGCAGCTCGACTCGGGTTTAACTGATGGCTGCTTTAAGTAGCTATGCAATGGCTGTATGAGTTCCTAGAACCCTGTCCCTCATTCTCATCGTCACATCCTAGCTATTGCGTTTAGCTATCATGCAACTGCTGCATATGTACTCTATGCGTGTAGTTCATAGATATCACCAGACACACACGCGTATCTATATACATATATATATATATATGAACACCTTCACATTTTCACATACCACACATGAAACCGGTTGAGTTTATTTTTATATGCGACACTATGATGCAATTTTCTCGCTTCCGCTACAGGTTTTTGTCTGGCTCACATTCTTCTCTTTTTTCTTTCTTTCTCTGGTGGTTACTGAAGCTGAGCTGTGAAATTGCAACCATGTACGTGCACACATTGGGGTTACAACCATACCAGTGCGAGATATAGTATATTGCATACCTATAGCTAGTATTAAATAGTTTGTTAAACGCTGCAACTATGGGATGTATACTAAATACACTTTTATGTTTTGTTTCTCTTTATCTGTATGTAAAATTTGGATAACTATCCGATTGCCAAACATGTATGGGGCTTCAATTTAGTTTTTAATTATTATCAAATATGAATTTTAATTTTTGAATTTCAAATACAATTGCGTGTGTCAGAATATTGCAAAACATCTACTTGGTGATTCGATATTCGATATATATAAATCACATTAGTGTGTGTGTTTCAGTGTATGTATCCCACATTAAACAAAGTATAACTGCAATACAACAATAAAACTACTACTGTTAGTTGTAATAAAATGAGATAATAAATGTCCTTTCTAGACCCTTTATTTAAAAATAAAACGTCTTTATCGCACGACTTATAAGAGCTGAAAAAACTCAACTAAAACATAGCAGAAATAATTAATTAATTTGCAGTCAGACTAATTTCATGCCGAATTTTAAGTACTTTCTCTTTTCTTAATGAATAGATAAGCTCAGATTTTATCGGCATAACATTCGACATTATAAAGATAGGATATAATGTTTAGTTTTGGTTTCGGTAATCGATATTGATACTCGTTTAAAGAAAATACCATATTGCACCAAAAATAAATACAATACTTGACATCATCTCTTCTGTTCAGTCTATTTTACATACAAATCCTAAAATTACCATTTGAAAATATAAATTCAATTTTTGTTTAATATTGTAAACACCCCTTACAATTGTGTATTCTCGTATTGTATAACTTACCTTGTATGAACCAAGATTTTTAACCGAGCAACCCAATTTGACATTACGTCCAGCAGGTACAGTTACATTTTCGATGTATTCAGTAAATTCGGGTTCTTCAACAACAGCTGAAAAAAATTTAGTCAAGAAAAATTGAATTATTTATTAGAGAACAAATATTTATTTATACAGATTGATTTGGCCATTTTTCGAATTCAATATAACACTAAAATGCGTCATTAGCTATGCTAAATTAATTTAGTATGCTATTTTAAATGACAAATATTTAGTTAAGCTGATCAAATGCAAATTCGAAATACAATTAAAATTATTACAGAAATAACTTGTCAACTGTCCATGTAAATTAGCTTAAAGAAATTAATTGTTGCAAAAACAATGCCAATTCACGAAACAGTAGGGATGCTGCCCAAATATATACATATATAGTCATAATTACCAGGGATAAGTGTATAATTTACTTAATTATATGTTTTTAATTACAGGGTATGTAGAAAATACCGCAATAAATGTTTTTTGTTTTCCTGATCTAGAAAATATATATTTTATGGGATCTACCGCACCTCCTACTACTCTTACACACATTTTTACTTTATACAAAGTTAATAGACCTTTTTGTGCCCTTAAAGACAAGGCCTACAAATTACTTCAGTCAAATAAACAAATATATTTTGGTGGTCGTTGCTATAATGCAAATAAAATAACATACCCCTACTATTTACTGTATGTTCAGTATGTATATTTTCATTCGGGTATGGTCATTGTTTGCTTTAAACATCAACAAGTTATACATTTTTACGCCTCGTTTTTTTTTTTCAGTTTACATTTGCGTATTTCATTTTTTATTTCTCGATTTTCACTTTCCTGCTTTCATTAAATTTTTAATGACCGCACAGCTTTTTAATGCATTAAATTTGCTGCGATTGCAACAACAAAAATCTTGTCAGAAATCCCTTTTTCAATTTTAACAGTCATTGCAAGTGAAGAGCAGGAAATATGTAATTGCAACAGAACGTAGCTTAAATGTACTTACAAATTTAAATTCACAAAATGAAATATCAATCAAAATGTGTGTGGAGTGCTCTTAAATGAACTGATCCATATTATTACATAAGGACAAAAAATTTGAACACAAAACAATCTTTTTTATAAGATATTTTTATGGCTAATAGAATACATTTATATCATGTAATTTTTAAAAATAAGATAATAATTTTGAATATGTATATATATATAGAATACCTTAAAAACTAAGTATAATCTACGAGCTAAAGGTAGGTGCATCTTGATCAAAACTCAGTTCCTCGTCATTTTAATTCGGCATAACAGACTAAATGCACAGATAGATTATACACCTAATAAATTTCTAAGAAAAAACACCGTAAATTAAAAATGTTCTAGGATATAGTCAACAAAAGCTGTGAGTACGTTTCAGTGTTCGGACAAAATATCATTATCGGTTATCAATATGGATTGTCGCTTAACGAATTTCACTATCGATTGAAAAAATTCTATCTATCCCTATATTGCGCACTAACTCAGTGGCTGTTTTTTTTAATTTTTTGGATATTTTACCTCCAATTTCAAATATGAATTTTCTATTATTAATCACAAAAAATAGTATTGGATAGACTAATAATGTATATAAATAAACATCTTGCTATTTCAGTTTAAAATCAATGAGCTAGTCAAATGATTGCTTGTGCTTTGCTCTGAATTAAATGAAATGCCAATTCAAATATTTACTCGACTTGCGTTTGCTTAATTGAATTCAATTGCTTTGATCCGAGCATAAATAAAACGCCGATGGAATTCAATTAGCCCGTTGGACTTGCAATTATTAAATCACTTTAAGTCACATTGCCGATGTTCAACCAGCATTTCTGCAAAATGTTACTGGGTTATGCTCCGTTTAAAGGTAAGCACTTCCAGAGCATGAAATATGTATAATAATATTAATCTCGGTCTGAAATACGTCTGTTTTTGAAACACCTCAATTTGCTACTCTGTATTAACTCTATTAATTAGTTAACTTTAGTTTTCAGTTATTTCTTTGAACTAACCGACTCTCCGATTGCAAAAGTTCTATAACACCCGAAACATTCAAAGTGCCAAATATCGTCTTAGTCGAGTACACATAAATTAATCTGACCTGATATTTAAGATCAGTTTATGAACCAAATTTATTAAGCAAAGACACCCTAAAAAGCAATAGATCCCATTTTGATATTTAAGAGATATTAAAATAAAATAGACCTTTAATGATCTTTAGGATATAGTCAATAGATCTATAGATAGACCTCTAGATATATACCATTCATAAAGGATGGTATGGCGGTATTAGGCTTGAAAATGGCTTTAATAATAGTATTTTGTAAATTTAATACCTAGTCTATATATATAAAAATAAGTGTACATTTTGTTCTGCGCGCATCATTTGAGAACGGGCCCACCGAAAGAAACCAAATTTTTACGGTATGTTTGGGCTATGGTATAGATGGTTATTGGATATGTCCGCCCAAAATTGAATCAGCTGTTCCCGAGATATGAGCACGTTTTCCTGAAGATTTTTAAAATTTCAGCATTTTAAAAAAGTAGACGAATAAAACTTACAATTCAACATATGTTTTAAATTGAAATTATTTTTATTCTCACAGTCGTTACCG
>JBANCZ010003376.1:0-12776 GCA_037040025.1 Sphaerogastrella javana | reverse complement strand
TATATATATATATATATATATATATACTATACATTTATATATATTTATATATATGTTTTAAATTTTTCAATTTTGTTCTATAGTTTTTATTTAACGACAACAACAACAACACAAAAAAGGTACTTTAGTTAACTTAAGCATATTTCTCATTTTGCCTTTTATATATATGTATATAGATGAATATATATTATACATATATATGTATGTATATATATATAATATGCATTTACAGAACAATTCGTAACATTACATTCGATACCCTTCCAATGCTCTCTACACGGTATCTCTCTCTCTCTCTCTCTCCCAATCTTTCTCTCTCATTCTCACTTTCTCTCAGTGTATTCATATCTGTTAAGTACGTCGCACCCATACAATACATTTATCTACTCATAATATAACAAAAAAAAATAAAAAAAAAAAAAAATTACTACGTTCTCATAGATAATACTCGTATATTTTGATATATTTAATAATAATATTGAACAGATATTTTATGAATATATATGTATATATAGATTAGGCTTTCAATTATAGTTGATATAATCTTTGCTAAGGATCGTTGTTGTTGTTGTTGCTGTAGTTGTAATATAACTGTATATGACCTTTAAGACGACTACTGTTAACGAATAATGAGAGAGAGAGGGGGGAAGAGAGAGAGGAAGAGGCAGAAAGAGAGAGAACAGAACAATGGACAGAGCGGAAGCCGATAGTTAATGTTATAACATCATTTCGTTTTTGGAATATTTTGCTTCATCTTTTTTTTCCCTTAATTTTTGTTTTCTATTTTTTTTTTTTTTTGTTTTGTTTTGTTTAAAGCGAAAGCGTTTTTTTTTAGGTTTCTTCTGGTTGCTTTTGAAAATTTGTTTTGTTTTGTTGTTTCTCTTTTTCTAGGTAAATAGAGTTAAATGCCTCGGCAATAATAACGGTGCCTGCGGCTGGTATGGCTGACAACTTAACGACGTCTGTGTTGTGCGCGTTGCGTAGTGGCGTCGTTTCGTTGAGTTTTCGTTAAGTTTGCAGTTTTGAGGTTAGATTGCAGCGTCGCATATGAAAGCGTATGCGTATGTGTATGTGTGTGTGAATGTGTGCATATGCATTTTTGTATGTGCGTTAAATTTGATATTCATTTATACAACAAATTATATAAATTTATATTATTGGTTTTATTTGTGAGAGAGAGAGAGAGAGAGAGAGAGAGAAAAAGAGAAAAAGAGAAGAAACAAAATGATTTTTGTTTTTTGTTTAATGTTTATAATTTTTGTTGTCAGTCTTCATAATTCTTGGTCGATTATACTTTAAAAATGCTAAAACCAAAATCAAACAAACAAAAAATATACACCAAAACTAATGGAACAGTACGAAAAATAAGCCAATTTGATAGGGAAGGTCCGCTTACCCTTTGAACAGAAATCAATAAAAACTACATTTATAATACAGAAACCAATTTCATCATTTTGTTTTTAAACAATAAGTTGTACTAAAAGGATAATATGATTTTTCATTCGAATTCAAAACAAATGTTTCGTAAAGTATGCAAAACTTTACTTTAAAACGCTGACAACTTAACGAATAGACAGACTAAATATTCATTGAGGCAAAGGGTAAGCTACCATTTTTTCTTTTCATAATTGACCTCCTTGGCATTACGATACTATATAAAACTAAAATAAAGAATATAATTTAATACAAGAATCAAAATATCAATATTTAAAGCTTATGTTGCGCAACATTTTTGAGTTGTTCAAACTCTAGATCTATGGTATATACATATATATCTCCTATTTAATCAATCTAGCAATTCCCTAAAGTTATGATCGTATATATGAATGTGAGTATGTGTCTATGTGTTAGTGTGTATGAGTCTGCTCTTGTGCTGCGCATATAAAAAGAGGTCCCAATCGTCGTTAAAAAAAAAACCAAAAGTGAAATCATAATTTCAAACTAAGGAAGGCTTAAGTTAAGATATATATATACATATGGTATATATATATATATATATATATATATGTATTTACAATATTTCGAAGAGAATTCTCTATACAAAAGTTATAGTAATTAACTGTACAGGGCGCACCATTTAGCCAAAATAATAATAAATAATAATAATAATGAAAACAAAAAAACATAAAAGGAAACTAAAAGAAACTAATGACAAAGGCAAATAGCTTTAAAAGGTTCAGTACTTACGATGGTAGCAATGGTGGTGGCAAGGCCCCACCTGGCCGACCGCCTGGTAGCGGTGGTGCACCACCTCCGGGGCGGCTGGGTATTGCTGGTGCTGGGCGTCCAGTCGCTGGCGGCAATGGTGGATTACGTCCACCCAACGAGCCCTACAATTGTGCATACATTTTAACAATGGCATCACGATTGTTTTCTATCGATTATTATTATATTGTTGTACCTGTGCGGTGGGTGCTGCTTTACGTGGGCCACCGGGGCTGGGCGGCGATAGATGTGGATCCAAGCCACTGGGTAGCCAATCGTTTTTCACTGGCGGCGGCAATGGCGATGATACGGTTGCCATTGAAACGTCACCTGTTAATTGAACAATCGATTACATCAGATGATATCAATGATGCTCTGTATTCCTTAGTACTTACCAATAATTTGCAAAGCATCCTTACAGGCGCGATACATGCGCAGCATTTCTTCGCGCCGTGTAGCGGACTCAGCCGACTCCTCCATCATTTGTGCCTGAAAGAAGATCATTGATGAATGACATAGATTGATTGATATACAATATACAAATCGCATTCGTACGCACCTGATCACCAGAGGCATAGAGATGTGCCAATAGTTCGCCATTGATAAAATCCTTGGCATTATTAATGATAAGCATCATAATCGCCTTCGGCACCATATCTCGAGTGGTTTTTGTGACGATCTTCATGTAGGAATCGACCAGATTGCGTATGGTCTCTACTTGACGCTCCAATTGTGGATCCGATGAGCTCTCCTCATTGGCCGACTGTGTTATCGGTCAATTGTCGTTTGTAATCGTTTATCGATTAGTCATTATTTTTATGTTTAAACATTTTGTTATTTATTGATTTTTGTTTTTGTTTTATTAAATTTTATTTCAATTATTCAAAGGAATAAAATTTGATTTATAATTTGATTGATTGATTGATTTGGTGGTACGGTTTAAGTTTTGGTTCGAGGTGGGGGGGACAAAAGAATAAAAAACGGAAACGGAATCAATTAAATGATAAAAGTGTAAGTTGAAAATTATTGCATAATCGAAAAATGCCATAAAAAAGTGCAGCCGACAAAAGTAAAGCATTATTAAGTATATTTATATATATAGATACAAAGAGATAGAGGAAGAGATAAACACAATTCAATGGATTTTTCGATCATTGTTCAATCATATTAATATACTTTTTCTCTGTATTACTTGCTAATTTTGTATTCAAATACGCAAAATAAACCAAGATCAATTACAGATTACAGATTACAGATTACAGATAGATGTGAGAATTGTACATAAAAATCAACAACAATAACAATAAAAATAAACCAGCACAAGGTATGCAATTTGCTTCAATTTTTCGTTTTTCATTTCACAAAAGTTCAATAAGAATAAATAAATGTGTTAATTGACATATTGTTAGGCTGATAAATTGATTAATAGCTGTAGTTTGTGCTATTTTAGTAGTTACACATAAAATAAATAACAAATATAATTGATTGGACTGTCAAGTGTTCAATTTAGATGTGCCCCAAATATATATATATATGTATGTATATAGATATGTGTGTGCGTGTAGATGTTGTTTTTATTTAAGCCCACTTGTCTGTCTTTAAGACCCATATCAAGTAATCAATTTCTAAAAAGCTTAAATACACAATTTTCAATAGAAGATATAGCCCAACAAAGGCCAAAGATTGCAAAAGAGCTTTACTTGGTTGAATTAGTAAGGTTATCGATTATTGGTCATGTCGATACATAAGCATATCGATATACAAGTTGAAAACCATTTAAATTAATCTGTTGAAGTTAATCGCAACTGAAACTTATAATATTATAAAGCTTAATCCTTATGTATTGTGTGAGTGTGTGTGTGCAGTCTATATTTTCGATAATTTCGATAAATAATTGTCAAAACAATCAAATTGAAAACAGTTTCTATAAAGCGTTTATCAAATTGGAAAATTACAATTCAGATAGAGAGTAGGTGATAGAGTGAAATACACATAAATTATGTTTCAAAATTACTTCAATTAAGTATGAATTTAAAATAGCTTTAAATAGTGATTAGATTAGGATTTTCGTGTTAGATTAGCTTGAATTAATGAGTTCTTGAACGTAAAAAGTAAACGAAACATAACGATAAAAAAGAACAACGCCAATGGGCTTGGTTAATACTTAGTACGAATGCATCAAATGTGAGTTAAATAATTGAGAAGTTGAGTTCAATAACAAATTGAACGTAAAAAAATTAACATACTTTTTGCTGTTAACGGTTGTTTCGATAAATCGATAATCGATTTTTTTTATTATTATTATTATTATTGTAATTTTTTTTTTGGTTTTGTTTGTATTTGGTCATTTCGTTTGGTCATTTGGACGGTGGGAAAATAGAAGAAAAATAATTTATAAAAAATATTGTAAAATCAAAATTATTTATATTATATATATGTTTTTTTTTTCATATATATATACATAGATATATATATATATATATATGATAAATTGTTCAATTCAAGTATATAGAGTAAGTTGATAATGAGAAATGGCAGAGAGCAGTGTTATCAAGTTGAACAAATCAAACGGGAGAAAGAAACGGAGTCGAGTAAATATCAAGGTGATATATATGGAAAAGTAACTCAAAACTGACAGCAAACGAGTTGAAAATGCAACAATATACGTGTTAGAATCGCCCAATCGATAAGGATAATCCCATAATTTTTAGTTAGTTTCAATATTGAACAACAGGATTTAACAATATACATAGAGATAGAGTATTGATATTGATAGATAGAGTGAGAGAGAGAGAGAGAGAGGAATTGAATGTTAAGTGAATGAAAATGATTTGAATCCCCAAAATTCACACAAAAAACTCAAATAATGCTTAAACTCAAGTCGCAAATGAACGACTTGCATATACTCTGTAACCTGATATACTTCAAACATTGAAGGCAATCGGATAAGTTGAGCATGCATAAACGTGTCACAGAGTACAATGATCTAATAGTATTATTATACTGTTAATCCAATCAACTAAACAAATGATAATACAAATAATAATAATAAGAAACCAATTTAAAAAAAAAAATTGACAATAGCATTGGCTAATAGTTAAAGTTAGTATATAGAAGAGATAGATTTAATACAGGATAGAAGGATAGTTATAGGTCGTAGAAAATATGCAAAGTATATGCTAAAAATTATGAAAAGAAACAAACCTCTTGTCCTTCCTGCATATACACACAGCATATGATTCATAACATATATATTACATATACATAGATTTATATATGTATATATTTTATTTATATATATATAGATTTGATGATATTTGCGCGTTAAATAAACAACAAAAAAAATAAACAAAGATACATTAAATGAGTTATTCGACGTTTATCAAAATAGTAAAAGTTTCTCGTTTTTTTCTTTTGTTTTGTTTAAACATATTCCAAAGTTTATACAGCACATGATATATGAGTATTATATATATAGTACATTAGAGGAGGATTATATATTTTTATGAATGTCTTAGAATAGATATTACAATGAAACAGCACATCTTGGAGACAGTGAAGGAAAGTAACAGGACAGTAGACAGAGAAATGGTAGGAAGGACAGCAACAAAAGCATTAACATTGATGAAAAAGAGTAAACAGTCTTCGAATTGGAAATGTTACGTTACGAACTTTAGGCTCAAATTGAAATAAGTCACAATGGATGGGTTTTCAATGAGACAGCATTGATTTGATGGGTTGCTCTATGAAATACCATTTACAAAACATGTAAGCGCACTGTTAATGCGCTGTTACCACACTGTTAAAAGACTGAGGTCGGAAAAGTGCGGCTCATTAACAGTGTAACATAATTAGTTAAAATAGACAGAATAGAGAGAGAGAGCGATAGAGATAGAGATAGAGATAGAGGCAGTGAGAGAGGGAGATTGATACAGTAGACACAGACACAAAGGCTAAGGTCATGCCACATTTAAGGTATAGCTAATTTGTTAGGGTTATATGGGTATGGGTCACTCTTACGTAGCTCCTGCGAGGCTGTTACGCACACATACATATATAACACGACTTAGTCTAGGCTAAAGACTTAGCATTAACTAAATAATTGGTAATTTGACTTAATGAAGTCAAGAACTGAGCATACGCACCTCATCGCCATTCTCCTGGGTCTCCTGTTTCTCGGGATAGACACCGGCGCGCAGGAACGAAGCCTTCCAGGACTCCACATCCTCAACGGTCTCGCACGATAGCTCCAGTTGTTTGTAATCCTAAATGGTGTATGTGTGCGTGTATTTGTGTATGGGTGTGTGCGTGTGTGCATTTTGTAATGGGAAGAAGAGAAAGAGAAGCGTCCAAGCGCAAAGAGAACAATTGGATAGGTATTGTCAAGCATTTGGCATATGGGGCAGTTACGATAACGATTACGATTAACGTTAACAGCTAAGTAGTAGTAGTAGTAGTAGTAGTGGCAGTAGTTATACTTGGACAGGTGGAGATGTTGGTGGTAGTAGTAGTAGTAGTAGTAGTAGTTGTAGTTGTTGTTGTTGTTGTTGTTGTTGTTGTGTCTAAGGCTTGAGCTGCAGGCAAAGTACACGCCGTGTGTATTACGTTTTATAGATTTTTTTTGGCATTCGATTCTTTTTTTCTTTTCTTTTTTTTTTTTTTTTTTTTTGGGAAAGGGTAGTACCAAAGTTTAGTTAGTGTTATCGGTTTTTATCGGTATAACGTTTTATCGAAAGGAATTATTACCATTAGATAGCTAGCGTTTGGTTTTTTTTTTTTTTTTTTTGGGAACATTAGCGGGAGAATATTTGGCTACAGTCTGAAATCGAAGGCGGCACAAGGAGTTTGAAAAATAGATTGCAAACTTCTTGGCTGCTTCACATTTTGGTTGTTCTTCAAAAAAATGTTGATAAAAACATAGTAATTTTTATCTTATACAAAAAAATTAATTTCAAATTGTCACATTTTTTGGAACTGAAGATTCTCAAATGAACAGCGAACGTTGCGAACACAAAAGAAACAAAGAAAAAAAAATGAACAACAAGTGATAAATTATATAACATTTCCTTTGACTACAACAAATAAATTGAAATGCAATTATTCGTTGTGGGCAAAAGTTTGTACGTATTTTGGATTATTTTTGGATTAATTGTGGTTTTTTGATTGTTTTTTTCTTTTTTTTTTTTAGTATTTGGATTTTTTTACTTTTGGGTTTTGCTACATTTTTTTTTAAATTTGTTTCTTCTGCGCGTCTGTCGTTTCTGTTTGGTTTTTTTGTTTGTTTTTGTTTTCATTTTTTTGTATGCTAACAAAAATTACTAACCTTATAAACATTACGTCCATCGGGACTGAATAAAGCAAATGTAACACGTCTAGACATTGACATAAAGCCCTGCTCAATATCGCGCAATTTCAAACCATCCAACGGCAACATGAACTTCTTTTCCTTCTCATCCTCGTCCTTGTACCACGAGATGCTCTCCGATGTGAGCACAAACCAATAAGGACGTGAACCGCCTGTAAAATGAAAGGCAAATAAATAATTTCAAGATTATTGCCAATCTACATATATCTAACATATAGTTATAGATGTATGGTATAGGTATAGATGTGTATGTAAGTCTAGAATGTATTGGATATGGATGTGTTTCGATATTGTCTTGTATATATAGCACTATAGCATGACTTGGTATGATATATATATATTTTTTTTAAATAACTACAACAGCAATAACAACAACAACAATAACAACAACAACAAGAACAAGAATAAAAGCATAACCCAGTAGAGGGCCTGCAGCATCAAGCAAATATGATAGATCGAATGATGGATGTGTGTATAGAATATAAAAATGGAATACGAACCAAGTATGCGTGGCAAAAACCTCAGCAAAGCTGGTCAAGAACAATAATAATACAACAAGTGACCCAAACAATAAGGAGCAAAAACAAAACAAGAGTAAAGATCAAGAAATATAAAAGAAGAAGAAAAAAGACGCCAATCAAAATAAACGAAAATCAAAGGAAACTCGACTCAAACGAACATACAATACGTGCAACATACTCAAACTCAAGTTTAGAAAAGGAATATATATTACAATTAAAAAATTACTATATATATGATTACTAAATGTATATGTATATACTATATAGACGGTGCCAAGTGCCAAGTTCTTGCAACTTATTTATATCGAACAGATCAAAGTTCACCATATACGAGCCCATGCAACATGCTACAGATTCGGAATAACGAATTACAATTACAATTTATGAAAAGTTTAACATTATAAAATGTTACAGTAGCTGTTATGTTAACATAATATATATATTAACATTTGTTACAGCAGCTGCAAATTTAGAAAAAGTCGCAAATGTTACACTTCAAGATTGTTAACACCCTATCATAGTGAGATTTTAAGTTTGAATTAACATTACATTAAATAACAGAAGCTGTTAACATTTTACATGACATTAGCAGGAATATAACAGCTACTGTTAATGACTGTTAATGAATCAATCTAAATCAAGAGCTGTTATTATTATTGTTATTTAGTGCTATATAGAATATATCGAAATTGAATCTTAGGTGCATGGAAAGTTAGCTAGTGCTAGGTGTCTTTATGGACTGATCATTAGACTCAAATAAAATGTGCCAAAATAAGCAAATATGCGATTTACAATAGAAAATATAGTGTAAGGGTAAACTGCCATGATTTTCTTTACAAATTTTCCGAACAAAAACATACCTTTCATTATGCCTAGGTTCTGTATGACCATGTGACCCTTGCGTATAACCTGATTGCCCAACTGTCGGGTTCCGGTCTTATTTGCATTCTCAGATTTATTCTGAGCACTAAAAACCAAAAACAATAATACGATAATAATGATGATATACCATCGAGTTGAATTTTGTTAAAGGTTCTGTCGCTTACTTGGCAAAGCCAATGAAATCCTCGTGATTGGTATTCATGTAGGCCAACTCAAAGTCGATCAAGAGCAATATTTGCTCCTTGCAGCGTTGTTCGCGTTGACGCACATGCGTTGTGATAATACGTTCAGTTTCCTCACGCAAGCGTGGATAGCGATTCATCTAAATTGAATGAAGAATCGAAATTAGTATTCAGACATTTGAAACAATATCAATATAATTTACCTTATCGGTGCACATGCGCACAACGACCGATAATTCCTGCACGACTAGATCGACACACTTGATGACGGGCTCCTTGAGCAAAGCGATCTGTCGCTTCACAATCGCCTCGAAGGCCATATCGGGCGTGAATAGACCCACGCGAATACCATGAATGTTGCGAATGGCAAACGAGATCTCACGACGCAGCTCCTTCTCATCGCACGCCATTTTCACAATCTCAAAGCGTAGACTATAAAATAAGTACAAAAAAACATAACATTTAAATATTTAATAGGTAAATATGTCTGCGAAATTTACCGCTCATGGAATATGCGATTGATCTTGGCGCCGCCAGACAGCTCATTTGTGTTGACCAATGCCGAGCCGCTGCCCTCAATGGTTCGCTCAAAGTCCGACTGTAGCTGTTGTATCATTCTGTAAGTAATTGTAGGAAATCATGTTATTTATCTATATATATATATATATATATATATATATATATATATATACTGTAGTATTAAAGATATGAGAACATACTGTAGCATGGCCTTTGTCTTGATGCTGGCGTCACCAGGCTGGAAATGCTTGAACTCCTCGACCTCCTTCTCGAGCGTAAGCATCTGCTTTTGAAGCTTATCCCGCAGTCCGGGCAATGTGTCCCGTATGTGATTCGTGAGCTGTTGATTAAGCACACGCTGTAGATATGGTGTGCCTAGACGATCGGCCATATGGCGATACGATGGATGGCTGAGAAAGAATTTACGCTCAGCGGATAATGCCTGGTGTATGTCCTTTCGTCCCTCGATATCCTTTTGGGAACGATTAACGACACCGATGTAGCCACGTCGCAATGGCAATAGCTTATTCTCCAATATATCGCGAGCATCGGTGCCCTCATCCATGAGATCCAATTTGGTAATAACACCAATTGTGCGCACACCCTGCGGATCGACCTCCTTGGCCAGCTTGAGGGCATCCGAATTGGCCAGATCCGTATTGGCTGGCGTTACGGCCAATATGAGACAGGTCTCCTTGCGTATAAATTGGAATATCATTTGCTTAATCTGCTGCTCAATATCCGCCGGCTGATCACCAATGGCCACCTTGGTCAATCCTGGCAAATCGATAAGCGTCAAATTGAGCACATGCGGCGAATAGACGCGCAAGTTAATCGGAATGTTTGAAATGCCCTTATTGCTACCAGTTACACGATCCGTCTCATCCTCAATCTCTTTTCGTATCTCATCGAAGCTAGTGAACTTTTTACCCTTACAATGCAGAAATTCTCCATATTCTATAAAAAAATGAATGCAAATTATATTAGATTTACACATTCTATACATTCGATGGAGGTCAAATCAATTCACTTACCGGTTATACCGTTAATAAGCTGCAAGATCAAAGGTCTTCGCGTCACAATACCAGAACCACGTGGCAAGAAATCTCTGCAAATAATTAAATCAAAATTCATTTAGAATACATTTTGATCAACAACAATTTATAACAATTTATAACTAAGAAGATCGTGTAATGTATATTTCATGTACTATATTTAAGAATTTTTACTTATCGTTGCTTTTAATTCAATTTGCATTAATTCAAATTAAATTTAAGTAGGGAAGCTCTCGCCATGTTTCACAGCGATTCTTAAGCTAATCACAGCTTTCAAAAAAAAAATCTACTTTCTTTAGACTGCAGATTAACATTGTTATACTTTCTGTTATATCTCTATCTCAGTTTTTTCCCTGTAAGACTAAAGACTAAATACATTTCTAGGGTTTTACAATATACTTTGATAATTATTATCAAAAACAATACATTTTTCATTCATTCTTCATTTTTCTAATCGCATTTAAAAAGATTTGCCCTTGCAGAGATCCTTAACAGCATCTTAACAGCGTCTTAACAGAGACCTGCTAACAGTAGCTGGAAATGCAATATGGCGGACACAATAACTGTTGAAATTTCACTCTTTCTAGCAAATTGACAGTGATTAGAGTGTGAATTGGCTATGAGTCAGAGAGTGTTGCATGATTATTATCAGACAACACTTACACACACACACAAGCACACTCATATACACTCACATGCACACTCATATACACTCACATACACTCACACACGTTCAATTATTCTAACGATCAATTGTATCTGATTAGCTTCAAATATTTAATTTGTGTATTTTCCTTTTGTTTTGTGGGAAAACATTTGCAATTAATTAACTATTTCTATGGGTGTGTGTGTGTGTGTGTGTGGATGTGCGTGTGATTATATAGAATAAACATTTGCGCAATGTGTATATAGATAAAGACACATATGTGTATGTGTGTAAATATAGATCTAGGCTTCATATTATATACATTTGACCTGTTTTCTTGCGGCAAACAAATCCACCAAAGTCAATAAAAGCCCCCCACACACACACACACCACACACACACATAGAAACATATATTATAACAACAACAATAATGATAAACAAATGTAATAAACAACAAACATGAGCAAGCATTAGCCCTTATCGATATCAGAAAAGTAACGATATCAATTATAATGACACAACGTGAGTCATCGAGAACGTGGGGCAAAGGCATTTAATGAGCGCCACCTGCCGACATTTGCCCGCAACTGGGGCGTACACAGGGTGCAAGATGAGAAGCGGGGGAAATAAAACAATAACAAAAACTAAAGGAAAACAACAACAAAAATTTAGTAGAATAAAAAGAAAAACAATATTGATAAAGTAAAACTTTTTGAAAAAATGTGGGTGATTTTTTTCCCCTTTTTTGTTGTTGTTTCTTTGAGTTTTTCGACATTTTCGACTTTTGTGTTATCTAATCGTAGAATACTTATGTTTAAGTACATATATAAGGAATTATTATTATTATTTTTTTTTAAGTGTACAGCGCGAATTGCACTGTTATCAATTATATGCAATGCTTAACACTTTACAAACAACTAGTATATATTACTATATACTTTTACTACTAAGGTGGGGCGTCTTCAATCCCAAATTCTCTAGATTTGAATTTGGCAAACCATCGCTAACATTCCCGATCACTTATGGCATCATTGCCATACACGGCATACAATTTTTGTCGGGCTTGAGTCGTTTTTTTTTTTCTTTTCGGAAGTAAAAAATCAAAATATGCCGAAAATGCGTACTTTGGATCTCCATGTTTACCTTGCTGTAACTTCTCTAAATGTTATCGAAAAGTAACCAAATTTTTATCGATAGTAGCTAAGACAATAAGCTCTTAAGTAACACCAAAAAGTTTGGCTTTGGTATCCAATTAGTCTTAAACATATGCAATTATTAACAATTGCTAAAATAAAAAAGCGACACGACTTTCTTTCCCAATATTATATATTACTATAAACTATATATAGTATATATTACTATATATATTATGTATAGTATATATTAGTATATATATGTA
>JBANCZ010003375.1:0-12776 GCA_037040025.1 Sphaerogastrella javana | reverse complement strand
ATATATATATATATATATATATATAAGAAATATTGTGAAACATTCTGCTTGGGACCAATACAAGGGCGCATCATGACAAAAACCGACAGTAAGATATCCTCCACTCAGAACAGTGGCATGCCATGACAGACTAAGCAAACACATGAATTCATATGAACATAAACATTTTCACATTCTTTGGGGTAATTGTTTTCTGTGAAAAACTTCAATTTTGATTACCTGATCGAGTTTTTATTCATGGGAAAGACGAGGAATAAATAATCCACTGTATACCATTCCATATATTTGCACAAATTTTAGATACCCTGGTGCTAGCTATTTTCAATGGGTACTGAATACAAAAAGCGCATATGTCGCTCGATTTTGTGTGCTTCCTATTTCAAGAACGACACGGCATTTATAAAAATCATACGCACTGTTGTACGAGCAGCACACGTCACGGCAAACGGCACACGGCTGGCATGGCATGGCATGGCACAGCAGTGTCAATATATTCTTATGGCCTGTCAGGAGACGCAAACCCCAACCTCCCATCTCCCCATCACGAATCCCTATCCCTATCCCTATACCAATCCCAATCCGCACGACTCCCGCATACGTAACATCAATTTTGACAAAAAGCTGTCGGCAGCTTGTTTCTGTTTCTGTTGTTGTTGTAGTTGTTGCTCTTGCTGGGAGCATAAAAACACGATACCAGTTTATTTGGCCGGAACTGTCATTAGCACGCTTAATCCACTTTGCTGTCATGTGGCTACGACAACAGCAAAAGCAAGAGCAATGGGAATGGCAATGGCAATGGGAAAGGGCAAGGGAATACCAATAGGAATAAAATAGGGAGAGAGTGGAGTAGTAGTGGCAGTGGCAGTGGCAGTGGCAATGGCATTGTCAATGGCAGTGGCAACAAGCCAAACAAATCAAAGAACATTGTGATTTTAACATGTACCCCGGGTCGTATGAGTGATTGGTCCTAATTGAAGGTGCCACGGGGCATCTGAGACAGCGCTTGGTGGCAAAAGATATTCCCGACGAATATTCCCGCTAAACAAATTAAATTTTAGTATGACTGCACACACATGACTTACCAATTGTAGCAAGTAAATTTCCATGAAAGCTCGCATCCGCAGCAAAGATGCTTGCATTAAGCATCAATTTATATGCCAGCCGTCGAAGGAGAGACAAGCTCAGGAGCACAACAATGCGCATAATATAATTTATCCTGACAAGGTTACTCAAAAGCATTGCTGTGGTTGCAAACATGCATATAGTACAGTACTTTTGAAAATTGGCAAAAAGGAAAACGATGAAAGAAGATAAGAGCATATTATGGGTTTCCTTTAAG
Source organism: Sphaerogastrella javana (assembly GCA_037040025.1). Lineage (NCBI taxonomy): Eukaryota > Metazoa > Arthropoda > Insecta > Diptera > Drosophilidae > Sphaerogastrella > Sphaerogastrella javana. Next base: position 11,437 of record JBANCZ010003375.1, on the reverse strand, counting down.
GGAGCTCTTAATCACTCTTGGAATTTGGATTTTAAATTTTAAAACAAAGCGAAATTTGAATGTTTTCTACGAAACGAACAAATGCAAAAGGAAATATGTATTTAAACCCAAATAAACGATGATATGATTCTCGGAAATATCATCTCGGATAGGCCATTCATCTTATGTATAGGAATCTAATGTAATGGATTGTGAATCCTTTTCAAGTACACGCATCCACTACATAAAAACAAACAAAGAGCAACAGCAAACCCAGCACGAAAAAAGCCATCAAGAAATACCCCAAAAGTGCCCTAGTTTCCCAGGTAACCTATTCACCGAAATCTTGCAGCTCATCTGCTATTTCTAGTCCCATCGTATGTTCCATATAACACGCACAAATTGTTAAAGCAGTAAAACTTTGACAGTTCTGCCTCCAAATGACAATTGTCTGGGCGTGTGAGTGTGAGTGTGAGTGTGGGTGGTAGCGAGAGTGTGAGTGCTAGTTTGCGAGTATGTGAGTGTGCGTGTCTACATTCAGGCACAAGGTACATGGCATTAAATTGGCCAATTTGAGAGTGAAGACGCTCATACAAGGGAAAATAGGTAAGTTACGCCCAGGCATTCACTCACATATACTCACAGCATCCACACATCACGGAGCAGGCGTGACGGTGGATTGGTGGAAAGGAGGCGTTTGCTGGATGTCGGGTCATCCCTTGTCAGTAGGAAGACAAAAAACATTTGAAACTGTCAATCAGCGGCTACAAAACAAGCCAACAAACAGGCAACTAATTGGTTGAAATGCAGAACTGAAAACTCGAGTCAAGTCGCGTGTCGTTGTGCGAAAAAAAAGGCAAGAAACAGATAGAAAAAAAAAAGTTAAGAGAAATCCAAAAATTGGCGCTCCCAAAAAGTTTTACGCTTATTACACCAAGTGCCGAAGCAACGACCGAACTCAAAGAATGAAAAAATCAACAACAACAAAAACAGGAGGAGCTAAAAAAAATCTGTAGCTGTAAAAAATGGCGTCAGGATTCATTAGCAGAACACCACAGCAAATGGGCAACTTTTGAGCAAAGTCTATTGCACCGCACCGACAGTTGTTGCCTTGGCTAATTTAAATTCCTTTGACGCCATCGCCATCGTCGTCGTCGTCGTCGTAGTCATCGTCTTATTAGGCATAGCCGGAGCTTGACAGCTCCTTAAGCGCCTGAATGATTGACATCAAAAAGGTTTCTTTGCAATTTTCAGGATCGCCAAGCTGAAGCACCAGCACAAAGCTCAGCACCAAAAGCAAAGCCAAACACCAACAGCAACAGATAATTAAATATATTTTTATATATACGTACATATCTGAGGACCTACATATCATACATATTCAAGTATCTATGTATATATCCGAGGGTATACGCATTTATATATATATATACTTGCGTTTGACTGTTATGGCAATAATTAAAAATGCGCATCATTAACACAATTTTACGCTGATTTTTGCATTTTCGTTGAATTTTCCATGAATTTTTCCTGCTGCGATGCTACGGTTTGCAATACTCTGCTTCTGTTTTCAGCTCTGCTCATTTCTTTACAACACTCTGTGCTCTTCTCTGCTCAACAATACTCTACACTTTCTGCTCCTTATTTGAGTGTGCTTGAGTTTAAATGACTGTGCATTTTTGCGGTCATTACTACATATATTCAAAAGGGTATATACGCACCTTTGGTTTAAGAACATCGAAATTTCCAAGTCTATTGTCTATTTCAGTTAGCCTTAATCTTATATTAAATTCTAAGCTCTAATGTATGGCTTATCATACAATTTCCAAAATTTATGGTCTGATATTCAAAACAATTGTTTTATACATTCAACTTTTAATCATTTTCTAAATACAGGGTATACAAATGAACTTTATCAAACTTTTAGCAGGTTTTTGTCAGCAGTTGTTGCCTCTATAAATAATATTAGCATTTATGGTGTTCTCACACAAATACAGATAGCTAATTTTAAATAAACATTAACATTTTTTTTGCTTTCTACTTTTTCTTTTCATTTTTTTTTTTTTTTTTTATTTTTTGTGTTGCGTTTCGTTTCTCTTAGTTTTTTTAGCGAATTAAAAAGCACACAGTTTTGTTGTAGATAAGCTACTTGAAGATTTACGACACAGCAGGAGACGAGCAGAACTCGTTGTTGTTGTTGTTGTTTTTGTTGATGTTGCTTCAGTGTCAGTGTTTTGTGCAAAATTCACAAAATTCACTGACTAAACTAGAAGAGGTAGAGAGAGCAGCAGCAGAGCAAGAGGAGGGAGCGGGCCAAGACAAAGGACATAAACAACGCACGCCATTTTCAACGATTTGGCGTGACAAATCCCACACGATTTGGAGCTGTCCGTGGATCTGGCAGACGCAACTTTGTCGCAGATTTATATGCAATGTCAGTGGAAACGGTTTATCACTTTGGCCTAGGCCTGTTCGTACCTTTTTGATTACAGCACAGTCTAAAGCCAGAAGGCAACCGAATCAGCGACTGAGACTCTGAGACAGCCTAGAACTTGAGCGCAATATTAAGCCAATTTCAGGCACACAACTGCCGGGGCTAAAGGTTGAACATTTTTTGAAAACAAAAAGCACACAAAAAAAAAAAGGAACCAAGAAGAAAAAAGAACACAAATTCTGCCATAGATTTAGTGCTATTTCATTTACTTTTGCCTTGGAATTTAGTAAGGTTTCTTATCTAGGCAGAAAGGCGTAGCATATTACTCCAAATGGTTGTCTCAGGGCTTAGCTATAGCTCAAAATCCCACCCTAAGCGCTGCCAGCCTTTCGGATGTCAGTTGATACACAACACATTTGCAAATAGCTTTGATTTAAAATTCACTCGTAATTTTTATAAAATAAAAGGAACTAGGTAAAATTATGTTTAATTTTTATTAGTATAGAAATTAAAAATTAATATAAAATGCAGAATCAAACTCATCTATTTGTTCCCTCACTTTCATTCTCTGTTTTTAATACTCTCACTTTTTTCACTCATATATTTTCTTTTTTTCTTACCCTCTTTTCTATTTTTGTCTGTCTCCTTCTCTCTCATTCTCTGTGTCCAAATGTTGTTCTCCTTCTGCATTTACTTAAGCTCAACTCAGCATGATGGCCTGAACTTATTTAGATAGTTTCTATTATAACTCGTATTAATTATTTATACTGTACTAAATGTTTGCACGTGCCAAAAACAAAAGCCAACGCTGCCAAGATAATTCGTTTTACTTATTAAATTTTAACGGTCTTCTTAGTAGCTCATTTATCATACAGAGCAGCCAGCACATAATTCAATGCCTCCAATTGCCACAGAGACGAATCAAGGCTCAGTAAACAAACAGCAAAATATATATACAAATATATACACGATATATGTATTAACGTACATATATATATATATATATATGTATACTATATCTTGTTTATTTACACGTTTATATGAATGCATATCCTCTTGTTGACTTGATAAACGAGATGTCGCATTAAGTATTTAGACTTATTATCTCAATACAACTACAAGCACAAACACACACTCACACTCATACTCATACTCATACTCATACTCACACTCACACTCGCACTCACACTCACACACATATTAATGTATTACAAGTATTGAAATTACCTTATAATAGGACCCTAAAGGCAATTTGCTGCCACTAAAATTGCAATTATAATGCGCGCACATTTTGTATTAAAAAGAGATTTGAAATATAATATATACACACACAATATCATATATATATATTAGCTATAATCACATGCCAAATAACTCGAAATTTTGATGAATTTGATTAGATTTTGACGCGAAATATAGATACTTGCAAATTTATTTAAATGCATATTTAGCCGCGTAATTGCTGCAAATTTACGTTTCATTTAGCGACCCAACAACAACAACAACGACCATAACATCAACAAAAAAAAAAAGGGATGAATGGGACACCCTGTACGCGTTTCACGCTCCTCTCAACAACAGCAAAAACAACGCGAAATGGCCAAATGAGCAAATGGCCAAATGTCCAAATGGCCAAATGGCGGCAATGAGCAAGCAGCAAACAGATTATAACTCCCAGCTGACGTTGAGGGCTATATTATTTGGCCATTGAAAAATGCTCGACGCAGAGACGCAGCCACCAGCAAGCAGCGACCCAAGTGGATTTTAATTTTTCAAACTTAACCCACGGTATTAGCAACCCTTTTTTTATATACATATAAACCCAGAGACTAAGGGCGGGAGCAGGGGAGGTAGGGTGGTAGGGTGGTGCACTTGAAGCGTAGACTGGACTTGACCTTGCCTTGGCAATGCTCTGTGTTTTGTTTAAACATCACTGGGATTAACCAAGACGAGACCGTTCTGTTGTTGTTGTTGTTGTTGTTGTTGTTGTTGTTTTACCTTTTTGAACTGTTTCGACTGATTGATCCCTTGGGTGGCAAGCAGCTCTGACGAGATTTTCCTCTCGTTTTTTAGGCGACATAATTAATTTTGCTTTTTGATTTGTGCGTGGACAAAGAGCAACATCAAATTGTCACGTAATTATATTTGTGTTAATGATGTCTCGCGCCCGCACCACCGCCATGAACAAAATAAAAAACTCAATTAATATTTTTTTTCTCAAATTTGAACAATTTCGAATTGACATGGCCACAAAAAAACAACAAAATGAATGCCTAAGTCTAGCCAGACGACAAGGCGTCAACGCATTCTGTAATTAACGCTTTCTGCCCAACATTTTCATTTTCAATCATGCTGTGATTTCCCATTTCCCATTTTCATTTTCATTGCAATCCTAGCACAAAAATTTCAATAAATTTATGCAATTTAGATTGAACATAAAATTTAACCAACAAAATTTTAATATAAATATGCTTTAATTTAACTTACTTTAAATTTAACTACAGCTGATTAAATTAATCGTGTTTTTTTGTTGAATATTTGAAACTTTTTATCATGTCACTCAACTCGCACGCGACTTTATATCGTTGTAAGTCTAATAATAGCGTGATAACTGCTCAATGAGACAAAGATTTTTGGGGTTTTTTTCATAATCCCAAAAATATTAAGACAAACTGGTTTCAAATTATTTTATTTTTTTGTGCACAGTAGCCTAATTGTGCTTATAAAATACTTAATTTGTAAGTTAATAAGCGTGCATTAATTGCTTTAAATTTTAATTACAGCATTTCGGCATTGTGCCAAGTCATTGTCAGATGTTTGTTTGCACATATCATATTTTGCTTATACGCGACATTACCTTTATTAAAGTTGCACTCGAATACCGGGTTGTACGTGAGAATTCGGTTTTAATGGCAATTTTCATTCTGCTTCTGCAATCGCATAAGTACTCTCGGGCTCAGGTGCTGCATATTCATGTCATAGTCTGACTTAAGCATGGTCGATCTCTACTGGACACACACACACAGACAGGAGTATACACGCTGCAATGCTACAGTAGGGGCTACTTGCTTCAGTAAGAATTACTATTAATGGCGTGCAGAATAAATTCAATTTGATTGCATGACAACGTCAATTAAATATATGTAAAACTCAATTGCCAATGACACTTTTAAAATGCAGTGCAGGCATCAGCGTCAGATAGGCAGACGGACAACGGGACAGGTCTATAGGGGGACAGATAGACAGACAGACAGACAGGCAGACAGGCAGGCAAGACAGACAAGGCAGACGCGCTAAGTGGACAGAGTGTGCAAATGCACGCAAAGTGTGCAGAGACGGGAGAGACGGAAAAGACGGAAGAGACGTCACTTAATGAGTCGGCAAATGGCTGATAAAATGCACTGGCAGAATGGAAATGGGTTGAGGAAAATGGTGATGGGTGTTGCAACACCGTGTGGTATCGGTCACATCGGTACGTGGTTGCCAATGTTTCCCGAAAACTGGCAGGAAACATTGATAAAACTGGCAACTGACATTGGTCATTGGACAATGATGAGACGATGCAATGCGAATGGATACGATTCAAAACGATTCGATTCAATTCGTTCGACTCGATTCCATTCGATATACGATTGAAGACTCAATGAGCAGCCATGAAATGAATGAATCACGACGTGTTTTAAATGATATAATACACAACAACTTTTAATAACAGTCAATGGAAACTTTTTTAATCAAACTTAAATGAAATTACAACTGGCACAAAGAATAACAAAAGTAACAACAACAAAAACAACAACAAATTATAAATACACTGCCGTGCAGTATGCAGTATTTATACAATTTAAGCAAACACAAAAAAAAAAAGTCCATTAACAATTATGATTTTTCCTTTGGCGCGAAGCTGCGCAAACTTAAAAGTAAAGCTCCCTGCCATTGACATCGTCTCAGGGATTTGTTTAAAACCACCAACTCAACTGTACTACCAACTGTAGCAAGTAGGGCTGCGGGTCTAGGAATACCATTTGGAAGCGTCGAATGCAATGCTCAGTTCAGGCGAAGAGTGTGGGTCTACTGTGGGTCTGGGTGGAAACCTTGTCTATGCCAAGGAAGAACAGATGAAGGCGCCTTGCGCTTTACGCTACTTTCCGTTTCTTTTACTTTTGAAGTTTTTAATTCTTTGAATCTTAATGACTTCTCGTAATAAGTTTTCATTTCTCGTAATTTCTTAGGTTAATAGAATCTTTCCAGCTTGCTGCTACTACAGCTTCAGCTCTCAGGCTCGACCAACTATGAATGTAACTACAGTGGGCAATTCAATTACAAGTTATCATAATCATGGGACACTTTTCACTCTATCTATACAATTTGAGTGCGAAACGAAAACATTTTGAATCAAAGCATTGACAATATCATAGCAACATGATGTTTTTTTATAACCTCGAAAGAGAAAGTTCGACCCACTGTACGTTCAGTTGCCTTTGAATCTTTTGTGCTTCGAAGTCGAAGTCGAAGGAATGAAAGAAAGTCATTATTATGAAGTTGACACAAAGTCAGTCAGCAGACGAGGATTGTCAGGCCAAACAGGCTCAGGCTCAGGCACATAATAATAATGACAACAACAACAACAACAACAATAACAGTAGGAATAGTAGTAGTAAGTGGCAAGTCCTTGCTCCTCAGAGTTCAAAGGGAAGCTGTAGAAATGCATAAATGTCCGCTACATAAAGTGCAGCACGAACACGACCGACATTTATGTGAAACACGCAGTCGTCAGTCCGTAGTTTTGGAACCGAATTGAGAGAGAGAGAGAGAGAGAATTAAATGCCAAGCAGACGAGTTTGCGTTAAATACTTTTGCTTTTTAGGGGGTTTTTTCTAGCTGTCGCTTTAGCACATTATTGTTAGAGCCTTGGCTGAGTCAGCGACTGCGGCAGCAACTAATCATAAATTCAAAAGCACAAAAAGTGCAGCGCACCAACAATTAACTTATTAAATGAACTCTGGCCCGACCAAAACAACAAAAGCCAAAGTGAAACGCAGAACGCCAAAAGACATAGGAAGCGTCTGGCCAAAAGGGATGTCCGCGTGCAAATTTGTGGAAATGAATGCGAACAAGGCGTCAAGATGGCCTACATGAAGTGAATTAGCAACAAACATAGAAAATGGCATAGCGACTGCTAACCAAAGCCCTGTACGCGTCTCGCTCTGGGATGCCCCTGATCACGGCTCCCTTCATAATTTTTGCAGTTCTTTCTTGTGCCTCTACGTGATGTTCTCTCTTTCTATTTGCCTCTCTTTCTCTTTCTCTATCTGTTTTTTCTATGCCTGTCTTTTCGCTACGTCGCGTAATTCATTTAACTGCGGCCGGGAATGGAAACTTAAAAGTACTTGCCACTTGCCACTTCCCGCTTGCCACTAGCCCCTCTCGGTGCCATCTACTCGCCTCACACCTAAGCTTTAAGCACTAAATACCATACCAAGCACTGGTGACATTCCCTTGATTGCCCTCGACATTTGCTAATTAGGAAAATTGATTTGGAATTTATGATGCGCATAATTGCCTAGCTTTTGGCTGAGAGTCAACTCTAATTGAAAGTTAATGTTTTGCATAGTTATGCTTGTAGTTATGCGCTGCAGAGCGAAGAAGCAGCTGCTCCTGATGCTACTCCTAATGTTGCTGCTGTTCATGAACCAAGAACCATGCTTAATATCATTCAGCTATTATTGTTGCACAGCATATTACATATTTTTTAACACTTGCTACCATGGCTCTACTATTGCTCCCTCCTCACTCACTCTCTCTGTCTCTCTTTCTATCTCTCTCTTTTACTTACAGTTGTTGTGACATTTTGGCAACATAAAACGCAATGGCGCCAAAGATGACGCCATTTTCGCTGCACGACAAATTGGCGACGGAGACGGACACGGACACGGACACGGAGACGCTGACGGAGACGGAGACAACGAGAAAGACAACGAGAACGGGAACGGAAATACGCTGGATCTGCCGACTGCTGCTACTGGTCGTCGTTTGCATTGGCGCCGCCACAGCTCGAGGTAAGAACAGATTAAGTTTCAATATGTTTAGAATTCTCTCTTTCTCTCTCTCTCTCTCTCTTTCCCTTTCTCCCACCCTCACTCACTTTTCCTCTCTCTCTCTCTCTCTCTTACTCTCTCTATCTCTGTCTTTGAGAGAGATTTGATTGCATATTCTCCTGTGGTAAAGATGGATTTCATCATTGTGAATTATTCAAATTGTATTATAATATATGGTGTATATATGTTTAATTATTATGTAGACTAGTTAATCGTATTGCTGCAGCAAAATTAATCAAACACATAATTCTGTTTAACGGCTGCATTCGTTCGATGCGGTCAAAGGGGCAGCCAGAAATTAATTTTCAACAGATATCAAAGTGTTTCCAGCGGCGCGTTGCACGAAAACTAATTACCTGTCAAAATCATATTGGCCAACAATTGCAAATTTACACACACACACACACACACACACACAAACACACACACACATACACATATATACAAATACACAATAGTACCAGTAGATACATTTGTATGCGTAGATACATTTGTATATCGAGCATGTGGTTGCATCGTTTTTTTTTCTCTGAAAGAATTCATATGAATAACATTTATTAAAATATTTAAGGGGAGTGAAGTGTGGCACTAACCCACAGAGAGAGGAAAAAAATCGAAAACATTGTGGTTTAGCGTATTGCAATTAAAAAACAAGAATAATTCATATATATAATTCATATATATATATATATTTTTTTTTTTGTTGCAATCTCTTTAATCTCTGCAGTGATTACTTAAAATATAAAACACCATTATACTATATATTTCTGTATCTGTATAACATCATATAATGTTAATTTTCAAGTAGAAAATACTATTCAATAAATGGTAAGTCCCATCACATTTCATGCTTTAAAGCCAAGGCAAAATGTTCAATTAAAATTTTGTTAAATTTATTGAAACAATCGAATGCAAAATGATGCACTCCACCTGACCGAATACAATTCAATCAATTGCAATTGCAATAACCCAACGTTGACTGGGAAGTGAATGACAAAATGACCAAATGACAAAAGGACGAAATCACATAAGAACATCACAGAGCGTTTATATCATCACATTCCAGCATTTCGAGTATGTACACAACAAATCCTTAGTTCTTACATTTCGAACCGCGTCAACCACTGCAAAAAGCGGTAATAAATTTATCAAAAATTTATTTCACACACACACAGCACATGTCCGAGTGTGTGTGCGTATGTGTGTGTTTGTGTGTGTGTGCGACTTTGTATATGTGTGTGTGTAAATTATAATCATATTGATACAGAGTTGCAAAAAATGCAATTGCATTTCAATGGGCAGCGATCACGTGATTGCCATAGACACCCATAACTACACACTCACACTCACACTCACACATACCAAGAGTACTCTTGTGTTAGTGCATACCATGGGACTAGTGGGTTTAGTTGTTGTTGCTAGTGCTGCTGTTGCTGCTGCTGACGGCAATTTCATATCCATATTGCGACAATTTTATTAAAATTTAGAATTTTCAATTTATTTAGCACTTCTATTGCTCTCTGTTACTCTTTTACTCTCTATGGCGCACACTATGCTTTTGACTGTCGGTCTGTCGGTCTGTCTGTCCATCTGTCCGTCTGTCCACTTGCCTGACTCCACAGTGGACGGCCAAAAGTCCTACTTGCTTTTTGATTTGTTACAGCTGCGTGAAATTGGTCAGCAGAAATAGCAATGGATACTGTACGTGATTTGAATTGCATGCCACTTCATGCCGATTGCCCCTCTTAGCCCGCTTGCCTCTTTGCCCTCGATGTGCCACCCCAATCTGCTAGTGTTTGCCCAGTTTATACGATTTGGCCAGTATTTTCTATTTCCCATTTTTTTTTTTTGTTCGGAACGTTTGTTTAACATTTAAAAGCCAGGCGAAAGATAGTCGTGCTTTAAACGGCATCCACATCGAGAGTTAAAACCGAATTAGTCATTTCAATAACAAGTCCTTGCCTCTTGCTGAATTCTAAATAACAAACAAGCGAGCAACCCAAGCTGCTCGATAGAACCAGCGACAGCAGCAACAGCAGCAACAGCAACAGCAGCGGCAGCGACATCAGGACAACGAAACAACGGAAGTGGAAGTGGACAACTCCCACTGGAATGGCGTCTGTGGCTGAAGTGGCAGCCACAAGAGCAACACAGTTTGCCTCCTATTCACAATCCGCTGCCTTTGCTCTGCTCTGCTTCGCTTTGCTCTGCTTTGCTTTGCTGCTACACTCAGAAAGAAACCCAGCGCAAAAACTAAAGTAAACACAATTTCTCTGATTGAATTTTAGACAGACAACATATTTGCTGTATATACGTAATATTCTATATATATGCAATAAGTGAAGTGGGCCTTGAAAACCGTCTGAACGATCGAATTAATCGATAGGGTTTCGTAGGGATTAAGACAAAGTGATACCAATTTTAAAGAAAATAATAATATTATATATAATTATTTAACATATATAATATTGAAATATTGTAAAATATTTGTAATTCTTGACGAATTACCTTGTGATCAATTGATGTAATTACCTTGTTGTCAACAGCAGTAACATCTTCCATAATTTCCCGTCTTAACACTTCACTTTTCACTTCACATTCATAACATTATATTTATAACACTAACTAGTAGCTCTCATATTTTTATTATTATTTAAAAAACACAAAAAACAATAAAAATAAAATGAAAGCACCAACTGCTCAGAGATCTTACTCAATTGCACGAGTCGCTCTTATCATTTTCAATTCTTCCTCTCTTTACTACTGCTATCATGCTTAAACTATCGATTGGCGAAACTATCGACAGTTTCCCAGCTTCTCTTTACTAGTGTTGGGTAAATGTTACTCACTTTGGTGAGCAATGTTCACTTGTTCATTTGATCTAAGTGAGTCAACTCACTCACATTGCTCAGTTGCTCACTTGTTC
>JBANCZ010003374.1:0-12782 GCA_037040025.1 Sphaerogastrella javana | reverse complement strand
AAAGTAAAATAATATGTTATTTAATAGATGCCGTTTACAGGAGCATGGACGAGAATGATATAGAGCAATAAACTTTGAAAATCGAAAAAAAATTTATTTGGCGTTATTTTTACGCAAATAATAAAGTTTACAAATTTTGCTTTATTAAAACTGAAAATGCTATAATTTGTTATTTTACTTTTAAAATTTGCTTTTGCTGCTGCAATTTTTCTTTGCCTTATACTTTTTAATTTTTTTTTCTTATTGCTGCACTGCATCTGTGTTCTTTTTTTCCGCAAAATCATGCTGGTACTATAATTGAAAGTTTACTTTGTAATTATAGTCAGTATATCAGTGAAAGTATAGTAGCTCTTTCACTTGTTCTTGCTTTTTTATTTTTGTGGTACTCGCGTCTTCATGCAACGTAGTTTATCAATATGTTTCTCTTGTTGTTGTTGTTGTTGCTGCTGCTGCTGCTGCTGCAAAAGAGCTTGTTGTTGTTGTTTTCGGTTTTTTAACTTCTTTTCTTTCTTCTTCCAATGTTCGTTTTTGCGTTGATGCTTGTTCTACTTGAACTCCTTTTTGCATCGATTCTCGATTTTTTTGTTCTAATTTTTTTTGTAAAATTTCGCTACCGGTCAAAGCGAGTGATTTAAAACAAGGTTTGTGCTCGAAAAAACAAATTCCTGTATACGGCAAAAGAATTTTTCGTAACGGTTTTGCGCGCATGAATGGAGATACATTACGAAAATAATTTTTCGCCGTAAAATATCGTTTATCGTACAACGTTTTCGCGTTCTCCAAGTCAAATAAATTTAATCTTAAATTTATAAAATTGTGAAAAAAATGTGCATATTCTAGCCATTTTTTTCGACGTTGCAGTTGAATCAAAATAAGCACGTCTTTGTGAACAAGTTCGTCTAGTCGAAAAAACAGCACTTTGTCACTGCACAAGGAACACGGTAGTTGTAGCAATGGAATTGATATAAGCGAAACAAAAAAATTGAACAATGTCTCGATTGCAGTATGATACGTTTTTTCGGGTATTTTAGTGTTTGCGAAAATAGTGAAAATTTGATGTATCCAGAACCAGTAATGAACACGCCAATCATCAAATTTTATTGATTTTACCTCTTGATTTGATAACATTGTGGTGTGACGTTTCCATGTTAACAACGAAATAAAGTTAAAATTATGTGTCAGCGGTTTTGTTGGCAATGAAGATGATGCTGATGTTGATGATGATGGTGATTGTAATGGTGGTTGTGATGGCGATGGTGATGGTGATGGTGATTGTGATGGTGATTGTAACGGCGGTTGGTGAGAGAATAATTGCTCAGTTGTTCTTCTCGATTGTTGCATAATGGCCGTTTGTTTTAGAAAACCATTTGACTCAAGTTGGCTCGTAAACCATTGAAATGCTTCAATACTTTCCGGATCGCAAATGAAAAATGAAATAAATGGTACATTGTCAAACAAAAACTCGTGTTGTTGATGCGCACAATTTTCGATAAATTTTTTAACGCAATTTTCGCAAAGCCGTACATTTAAATATTTCACTTTATCGAGTGAATCACGATTGTGATTACGATCGTGATTTCGAATTTCATCATTGTCGTTTACGATGTAGGTTAACATGCTTGACATTGCGCTAAGAAACGAACTTTGCCATTGAAAATTTCGAAATTCTTTTTCTTTCGGCGTTAAAAACGTTTTGTGTACAATGTTAAAATATTTTTGTGAAATTTTTTCGTCGCTCTCGCTATCGCCATTACTCCGCTCAATTTCGCTAATTAAATCCGACAATGTTTTAACGCTATGTACAACGTATTGCGAAAAAACAAATTGTGCACATGTAAGTAAGTAAGAAGGTAAGCAGTCAATTTTTGAAAAATTTGTATTTTTGCCTAAAAAATCGTAAAAATTGTCTTCCATATAAATACAAGCGTATTTTTCGATCGCTTCGTTCGTAAACCAATTACTGTTTGTGAAAATGTGAGTGAATCGGTTCATAAAACTATTGCTCATTCTATTGCATATTTTTTTGTCTTTTCAATTCAATTGTGAATTCAATATATATATATATATATTCGTAATGTTTCGTAAGCTTTTTAATTTAAAATAAAACAAAAAAAGATGTTTGATTCACGTTTTGCAACCTAAAATATAAATGTATTAAAATTGTACGAATATATATTTGGAAATTTGTTTTTAAATTTTTTTTTTAAAAATATATATTTCGTAAGCATTTCGAATTCAACTAGACTAACGTGAACAAAATGAACGCTTTTTGCGAACTAAAATGTAAATTTATGAAATTTGTACGAAAAAATTGGGAAAAATTTAATTTTAAATTTTCAATTGCTAAACCGTCACCATTTACGTATTGTAATTCTCAATTGCATTCTCAAACTTTGCCGTTGTCGACTTCGTCAACTTCGTCATCATTTTCGACGCCGTCGACGTTATTGTTCACGTCGCCATCGATATCTTCGACGTGTTCGAATAGTTGTAATAGTTGCAAGTTAAACAGTCGTGAAAGAGAAATACCGCTACACAGCATCCAAAATCGTCATGTGAATAAGTCTAAATCGTTTTCATCGCATCGCAATATATCTTGTCTTCCTACTTTTTCAAAAGCAATTATCGCACGGATTTTACAAGATGTTGAATTAAGTTTACGTACACGACATCAAATCAAGTGGTCAGATGATGTGCTTCAAGTTTTGTGTGAATCAAACTGTATTGCCAATAATGACGCAGCTGATAAGGCTGCAGTTGACGCGAATAAAATTAAAACGGTCGACAAAAGTTTGAGTTCAAATCAGATTGAGGTCGAAGTTCAATTTTTTATTCAAGAACCGTTTAGAATTGACAATTTTAACGCATTTCGAAACGCGTTTAATGCAAATTTTCAATTACCATCAAATGACACAACATTTTGCAAATTCTACAATGAGTATTCAAATAATTTTTCCGATTTTGCAAATAACAGAAGTAGTAGAGAAGAAGACGACGACGAAGCAGAAGAAGAAGAAAAAAAAGAAGAAAAAGATTATAAAAATTATAAACGTGATTTTCGCTCATTTTTGAACGAGAATAAACGAAGGAAAAGGCGCAAAAATGATCACACTTTTTTAAACGGTAATTTTCATTCACAGTGCCATGATATCGCTAACAATAATGACGAAGACGAAAATAGAAATAAAGATGAAAAAGATGATGATGACGATGATGATGATAATTACGCAGATGATGTTGTACAACGTGTACAATATTCATTCGATGGAATACGAGTAAACTACAAATTAAAATTATACAAAGACATTTTTTACGCAAAAAAATATCAAATCGAAGGATTAGATATTGGAAAAATAGTACTCAGTGTTGAGTCACCTTTTTACCGGCTAAGCGAAATGAATAATTCACAAAGAAAAAAATTTACGCAATTCGAACGCGACGCGATAAAAAAAGCAATAAGCGGAAAGTATATTGGATTTCCGTTTTGTCGTTTTACGCATCCGAACGACACAAGATGTTCGCTTACATATCGAGAAACGAGCGTAAGTGATAATCCAACTATATTCGTTGAATACGAACTTACGGCATTAAATGAAACGTTCGTTGCGTTTCGCAATTCTAATAATAATAATAATAATAATATTGGAAATTGCGAAAATTACAATAAAGTAAAATGTCAAAACTACAATTTTAACGCTTTATCCGAATTGGTGGTATTTGCACAAAAATATTTTTATTCTCAATGCAACCAACAAATAATTAATTGGTTCATAACGCCGAAACAAGTTAAAATTGAAAATTTGTTACTTAACGTAAAACGTTCAAAGGTTTATAATCCTTCGTCGAAGACGCTTGCGAATCTGCTCGTAAACGGCTCTTGTATTTGTGCATACGTTAAAAGCAGCATTTTGACGTATCAAACGCAATGCCATGCAGCTGAACATGGTTTAAGTTCAAATTTGAATTGCTATGAAAAAAACATGTCACCAGCAGCAACAACAACATGTTTATTTGCAAATAAGTTTGCATGTGAAAAGTTATCATGTGACACCGCACCAGTGTTGAATATCACTTTTGCTGAATATCCGGCAGCGCTATCCGAAATAATTAATGAAAATCAATTATTGCGCGTAAACGCTGAAACTAACACAAACACAACATGCACAACACAGTGGGCTTTTAAATGGAACGGAGAACAGCGTTTTATGTATTTTCGAAAGTATAAGCAAAATCGTATTTTGTTGCATATTCAACCGAGTCACTGCTCCGCCGGGACTTATTTTGAATTCGAAACATGCTCGAATTTGAAATCGTTATTTTCGAATTATAATAATAGTTGTCGCTCACCGAGCTCGACGACCGCAGTTGAACGCGAATTGCACGCGGATTGGAATAAATTTGAAAATGTCATATTCGTTGTCGAATATATGAAATTTGAGAAAATTATCGTCGTCGTCGATGTGATTGCTACATTTTTCTCAAAAGACGATTCACTTGAGAAAAAAATGCTCTATGTTCACTACTGCTTTAACGACCGCGTTTGTAATTTTCTTAATAACGTTGTTTTGCAAAGAAAAGGATTCACTTTATTTATTCAAAAATGGTTTCGTTGCGCATTGCTCGAAAAAGAAAACATGTTTCGAGCACATTTTGAAAAAATATTTTTTAAGGCAGAAAAAAACAACATGGTCTCTAGCCAAACATCGAAACACAACACTGCGATGGAATCTTTTTGTGACGGTATACTTATCAATTGCCTTTGTTTCGATGTTATTTTCAAAATTAAAAAAGAACAAACCATTGATCTATTTTGCGATTACAATTTTCGACTTTTAGACAGTAATAGCATAGAGGTCGCGGCAATTGCTAAATGCGAGCACGAAAATGATGATGTTAAACAATGGAAAAATTGTGTGCTTGAGTTACGAATTTTGAAAATAAACGAGAGCAATGTTTCATGTTCTGACTTCAACGTTCTCGGTGCTGTTGTGGCGAATGAAGGTGTGCGAAGAGGTCGAAAAAAAAAATTGCCTAAAAATAACGCTAGTTTGCCGTTTGTTTTGCATAAATGTTTATCACATTTTAACGTTCGTGTAGAATTTTATCGAATTCGGTACGATAAACCGATACCAAACAGTTGGATTGAAATAAATGAAATTATACAATTATTGTGAAAGCTTTTCTAAATGATTAAGTGATTAAGTGTTTTTTGCTTCTGCTTAAATGGTTGTTTTAAAGAAAAAAACATTGATTGATAACAAAATATTAATGTTGAACAACGCACTAATGTTTAACAACACTAACACAAATTTTAATATCAATTCTCAATCTCAATTTAAGCAGTTAATTAAAATTAAAAATTAACACAGATCAATCACATATCAATTGCTTTTTTTAATGTCTAATGATAAAAATGTCTAATTTTTACAACGGTTTTATGGAAATTTTACTTTGCGTTTGTTTGAGTATGCAAAAAAAGCGAAAAAATAGCAATTTTCTGCATATTTTGCTTATCGAATCATTACCGCTCGATTTAGACGAATTTGACGTCGCCGCCAACTCGAAAACAATGAATTTGTCGTCGGATTGGGATATAAAAATTGATTTTCTACGCAATTACGAACTGGAAAGAAAGAAACTAGAAGACTATTTAACTAAAATGTTTTTAAATGAAATGTAATTATAATAATTTTGAATCTCATTTTGATCAATTCATTTCGATTCGTTAGCAATCGTCAATAAAATTTACTTGTATAAAATTAAAAAATTAAATTTTAAAAAATGCTAAATAAGGTATTTTTTTAAAAACAAACATTTTTGCGCTTTGCGTTTTGTTAATTTTTATTAACTTACTTTTTCTGTTTTCAGTAAAAAAACACCTAATACAATAAAATGGATTCGGAAAGTAATTTTTTTGTTTACACAGATTGCTGGTTTCCGGCTATTTATCGAGTAATTCAGGTTCAAAAGCGTTTTGAGCATTCGAAATATTTTCTTCCGAAAAACAGCGCAATCGCACATTACTTTCCAAATTATGAAATTTATTATAGTCAAAAAACTATGATATACTACTGGCGAATATATTTTTGCCATGTACATGCCAACACACTGCAAGCAAGCAATTTTTCTTCGCATCATTCTTGCAACTGTGGAAATCATGACGATTATCGAGAATCAAGTATTGTGCAAAATGTTGACGGCGAAAGTGTTGAAATGTTTTGTTTTGCAATGAGAAAAATAATAAATAACGATAATTATTCGTTTGAATATTGCGATAAGATTGATTTCGAAAAAAATTTTATCAATCAAGAAATAACTGTAAAGATTTTTGATTTAAAAAACTACACAAAACATTTGAAAAAATGCGATAAAAATTATAATAAATTTCACGAATTGACAACGAATTATTTTAATAAATGGGCTGCAATACCGATTCAAATCGAGAAGAAAATTAAACAATTTATTGAATACCAAAGACACGTAATAAGAGTAAAAAGTGATTACGAAAACAATGTTAACACAAAAAATTTATATAAACGCATAGATTTTAGATTAAAAGTTACAAATTTTCTAAAATTTAAAACAAAAGAATCGAGGAAATATTTTCAATGTTTTTTTCACAATGACAAAAATCCATCCGCAGCTTTGTACTTATCGAAATCTTCGCAACAATCGGTGTATTTATGTTTTTCAAGTAATTGTAATATAAAAATTTATCGAAATTATGACACAAATTGGATTATTGTTTATCAAAATTTGCGTAAAATGCAATTGCGTAACTAATTTAATTTTTTGAATTCAAAAAAATATTCCAAGAAAAAATTAACACACATTAAACTATTTGTTCTAAACTTATTGTTTAAATTTTTTTCTTTTTTGTTTATCTGATGTTTTTGCATTTTTAGGTTTACTTCGTTTTCGGTTTACTTCATTTTTTTCGGCTTTTTTTTCAGCTTTTTTCGAGATTATTTCCTCAATTTGTTTTCGACTCGAAAAAATGCACTCTACGACTTCCGATAATTTTTGAAAATTTTCCTGATTACTCGCTAACTGCGAAAGTGACAAAGATATATTTAATTTTCGATATTCGTAACGTCCGTAATCAATTTCGTTCAAGCAAAATGTTACAATAATATCTTTGATATTTTCAAATTGCGATATGAGGGTTTTTTTGTGCGATTTTGCTAAATTTCGCAATTTACGGTGCGGAATTAATTTATTATATTCAACGTATTGATTAAACCAAATACAACAGAAAGCAAGATACACTTTAAGCAGCATCATGTTGGCGACATTGAATAATTTTTCAATTTGTACGTAACGTTTTTTCAACATTTCAACACTAGCACAACAAATTTGAAAAAAGGCTGAATATTTTTGCAACGTTTCGTTCGATAGTGTTTGCGTCGCGTACTGCGATTTATTGCTGCTGTAGCTTACCTGAAAACAATTCGATTCGTTATCGTTGAATTCAACGCTTTCCACGAGGCTTAATTCAATATGCGTTTTAGAGTATGATTGCAAAGCGTAATCAAGTATTAAGACATTATCTGTGAACGTTGCTTCAAAAAATAATTCAACAAATTGTTCAATATTGCAATATTGAATTGATTGTAGAAATTTTGTGAAAGCGCGATAATTTTCAATTAAGCATTTTTTACTATGATGATTCAACTTTGTGTTACCATTTATTTTTAAAATTGTTTCATCTAGATTTTTCATTCTTTTTTTACTGTTGTTGATGTTGTTGTTGTTGCTGCTGCTGCTGCTGCCTAATTTGTTGTGTTGCTTTTCAATTGTCTGCAGCTCAGAATTTAACGTCGTTTTTTTGCTCTCAGTTTTTTGTCCGTGTATATTTTTTCTCTTTGTTTCCGCATTAATTAACTCGTAAGCGTTTGTTTCGTAGCTATTTGTCTCGTCTGCACATTTATTTATGTAGATTTCCGTTTCAAATTTCTGCAATCTTAACACATCGAGTATAGACCAAATCCAAAATACTAGCGGAACAGTTTTTTTAGTCAACGTATCTCGAAATACGTCGTGCAAATTAAAAAATACAATTTCTTTATCAATGTTCGCAGTTAAACGTGTCACACTGCGGTTACCGTGCTTGTCAATTGTAACAATTTTTTTCTCTTTATTTAATACTTTGTCAACCATTCCGGCTATAAACGGCCAACTTTGAACAGATAATTGATGTTGTTGCAACTTTAATAGGCACGATTGAATAAGCCAAAAAATATACCAAAAAGCATGCCACGCATTGCGGTAGTCAGACATCGATTGTTGCTGCGATGTTGCATGTTCGTCGTCGTCATCTTCTTTTTCTTGTTCATTTTGTTCAACTTTTGCTTCTTCTTGTTTTTTTTCACAATACGGCGATTTTTTCGCATGTTTCTCCTGTTTCAACTTTGTTTCTGCTCGTTCTTGATGAATATCATGATGATGATGATGATGATCATCATGATGATGTTGATAATTACGATGACATTGTTGTTGCTGTGCGGTGTTTTTGTAGTGACGATTATCGTTATTAGCAAATATTTTTGTAAATTGTTTAAATACTTGTTTAATTTTTTTTTCATTAAAATTTGCACTTGAAAAAATAAACGTAAAAAAATCTTTAGCTGTTTTAAATTTTTCCAACGTTTTATCTTTAAATTCGTCGTTCAATTTAATAAACATTGAAAGTAATTTTTCCGTTTTTGTCTCGTTTTTGTCAAAAACGTATTCCTTTATTGGTTGCGACGCTAATGACGATTTTGTTGCCGACGACGACGACGACGATGACGACGACGATTGATTCAATGACGAGGATGAAATTGTCAAAAACGTTGACTTTAACGTTTCTGATTTTGATAGTTTCGTATTTAAATTTAATTTTGTTAAATTTAAAACGATTAACTCTCTTCTTAAACGCAACAGTGATTGGTTTGATTTTGAAAATTCTTTTGTTGCATTTCTAAGTGAATCTACGCTGCAAAAGACTTCGTCGAAAAACCATAATACTCGTTTTAGAACGTGATACTTGTTCACATAAAAATTATTTAACGGATATAGAAATTCTTTAATTTGAAGTGGAATAGGATCAGTTCCTAAGTTTGAAACTTGAAAGCAATTTTCGTCGAGAGACATTTTTATTGATACGTAAATTTTTTACTTTTAAATTTTTATTTCACGTAAACGTTAGTAACATTTTATGTTTTTATAATATGAAAATCTGAAAATTTTATTTTATTTTAAATTTTATTGTTTATTTTTTCTTTTGCTCTTTTTCTTTTTGCTTTTGTATTTTCTTCTTTTCTTTTAACATGTTTTTCTTTAATTCCGAATCGTACGCTTCAATCCATCGTTCAATGCATTTCGTCAGCGATTGCTTACACGACGATAATCGAGTCATTATTGTTTTATCATATTTTTGAGCAGCAACGTGTAAACATTGCCAACATTCGTCGATTATTTCATTTGTGTTTCTAAGCTCAACCGCGTTCGCGTTTGCTTCGCTGATTTTCGATTCGGCTTCTTTTTTATCATTTTGCAGTAAAACATGACGGTGGTTTCGAGTCATTTCTTCCGAGTTGAAAGATTGTTGTTGTGCAACACTTAAATCTTCTTTTGACAGTAATGCAAGACTATCGGCAATTTGATCGCTTTCAGTCGAAAACTCATTAATTGCATTCATGTTCTCATTAATTGCATCCAAGTTCTCATCGTCGTTCATAGTCTTTGTGGTTTTAGCGCACGCCAACCAAATTGCCTCAAGTTTGTTTAAAATATTACTGTTTGTTTGCGAATCATGACGAATTTGATTAAGCGATAAAACGGGCAATAATAATATTTCCACAATAATTTCTGTTGCTTTTTCAGCTGAAATTGATTTTTTCAGCTCTTCGTTATTCGTCCCATAAATTTTCATTAATTCGTCGTTTTTCTCCGCCTCGTAACAGTCGTCGATTTCGTGCGTAATAATATTCGAATCGCAACAAATATTTTTAAGGTAAAAATGTAGATGTGTTCGAAAATTAATTTTCAAAAAATCGTAATTAACGAAGCGTAAAATCATTGTTGCACATGTCGGTAATGGCAAATCTTCTATTCGTCCATTTGTGATATTTGCAGTTTTCACCATCGACTCATTATGATTTGCGCACAATTGAAGCAAAAATTGTGTAAATAGCAAAAGATTCGGAATTTCAATGTAAACATTTTTGTACGTTTTTGCAACTACAATTCGTTTTAAGGTAATACCATCTTTCTCTTCTAAATCAATCAGCAACTGGCCAGTTTTTTGATCGAAATATTTGCCACGCGCTTGCTTATTTTGATCAAGTATTTCGGTACGAACTAAAATTGCCATTTTTGATTCATTCTCCGCTTCATTCTGCGGTTCATTGTGCGTGTCACACGATAATGCTAGCGCTTTAATGTCATTGTTTTTGTCTTGATATATTTTCGTAATTCGTACTAAATTTTCATAATTAATTTCAAATTTTGCGTTATTTTTGCCAAATATAAATCGCAAATTTTCGCTACTTGATTGATTTCGAAATTGAGGTGTATGAAGCAGTGACAGCATAATTTTGAGAAATTCTCGAACTTTTGAAAATCGCAAAAAATTGCTTGTTTGCTTTGTGCTCGTATTTCCAACCTGTTTCGGCGACTTTTTTACAACTAATGATTTCTTTTTTTGCTTTGGCTGTTGTTCTTGACTCATTTCGATTTGCGTTATCGCTGTTTCCTCTATATTATTACATATTCCTTCCAATTGAGGTTCGTTTGCAGTTGCAGTAGCTGCTACACTTGTCGCATCAGTAATTTCATTTTCTTCATGATCAGATTTCGTTCGATTCTGTTTTTTGTTTCTCTTTCTCCGTTTTAATTTACTCATTTTATGCTTTTTTTCAGATTTTTTACGCTTACTTTTTTGTATTTCATTATTTTCCGTTTTCTTTGATTTAAATTTAGCATCAACTGATGTACAGTTCAATTTTCTATGGCTTCTCTGGTCGTCAGCGTTTCTAATTTTATTACCGCTGCTACGGCTTTTGCTGCTACTGCAACTTCTGCTGCTGCTGCTGCTGCTTCTGCTTCTGCTTCTGCTTTTTTCTTCACTGCTGCTGCTGCTGCTGCTACTGCTGCTGCTTTTGCTGTTACTGCTGTAGTAGTCACTACTTTCGCTTCTGCTTCTGTTTCTATTATTATGACAATTTTGAATTTTGTTGTCATTGTCACTACAATTAAAACATTGACTACTATCGCTGCTACAGCTTCTACTTATTTTGTTATCATAACGACTACTATCACTACTACTGTTATTTTCACTTTCGCTTTTACTGCTGTTACTTTCTCTTCTGCTCTTGCCTCTTCTTTTGTTGTTTCTTTTTTTTCTATTTTTCTTGCGTCGACTTCTACTTCTTTCGTTTTCAACAATGTTGGAATTACTGGTTTCACTTTCATTGCTATAACTTTTACTTCTACTTCTGCTTCTTGCTTTTTTTTCTGAATGAATACGTTGTCGAATTACTTCACCGTTATTATGAGAAAAAGCTGTGTCGTTGTCATCTTTCGTTGCTTTAACAGTGCTATGAAGACAATTAGAGACGCACATTTTTCCCGCACATTTTTTATTCTTATGTTTTCGTCTTCGTTGACTCACGTTTTTTGGTTTCTTTACTACATAATTATTGTTTAAAAAATTGTCACTAACTTTTGACGTTTGTTTTCTGTCGAAAATTGTCGAACAATTTTCACACATGTTTTTTTTCGTTTTATTTTGTAATTTAAAACGTTTTTTCAAAAAGTTTTCCAAGTGAATTCCAAAATCGTATTTACATCTTGCGCATTTTTCAACAGTTAAATGATAACATTTCAAATTTGACATCGTTTTTCGTCGTTTTTTCGAAATAAATTTGCCATCCATCTTTCGTTTAAAATTTAACATATGACATATGATAAAGTTAACATGACACTGTTTAAATTGTTGATCTTTTAATGATTTTATTTTGGATAAAACATAATTAAAATATTTATTTCACTGATGTTTAAAATCAAGCACACAAAAGCTAAAGAAAGAAAATTGCACAAAAATTACTTTTATATACGTGTAAAATACTGAAATAAAAGTGTAGAAAACTTGGATGAAATAATTTTTCAGTAAAAAGTCGAATGTGTTAAAATTTTAAATAAAATTTTCCATTAAATTTTTTTAATCTTATAACAATAAAATACAGCAATAAAATTTTAAATTATTTTAATTTTCACATAATTTTTGTAAAAAGACAATATAGACACAAAATTTTTTAATTGAAAGAAATATTTTATTATATCAATTTTTAACATAACGCAAAAAAATTTTGGGAAATTGGTCAATTTTCAAAATTAAATAATATTTGTTTTTAACTTTTTTCAAAACTTTTCTTTAAAAAATTATTTATTTTTAATAAATATTTTATCAAATTCATTTTTGACATGAAACAATAAAATTATAAGGAGCAACAAAAATTATTTTTCAAAATAAAAATTATATTTTCGAAAAGAAAATTTTTTTGAAAAAAAAATAATTTTTTTATTTTATCATTTTTTTCAAAAACATTTGGAAAAAATTTGAAAACAAAATAAATATTTTATTTATATTACATTATCGGATATAGGAAAGAAACATTTTTAAAAAATGTCCCTGGCGTCGTATTTGTTTGCCCATTGCTCAAGAAACGGATGTTTCAATGAGCGAAGTTAAGTGGATAGATTTCTTCGTATGTTTCAATGAGCGAAGAAATCTATCC